>BMAV01005967.1:302989-323470 GCA_019973955.1 Trichonephila inaurata madagascariensis
TTTTGGCCCCCAAGAACCCTGCCCCCCCCCCGCGATACGGGGGTGTACGTTACGCCACTGACACCACGTCAATGTGATGATGTCCATCCGGTATAGTGGTTAGCGACGCTGACTGCTGTGCCGTTGGGCCTGGGTTCGAATACCGGAGAAGACATGGATGTTTGTAAATGTATAGTGCCTTCGCGGCATGGGGGTACTTTAAACAGTCGTTGAGCCGCAAGTCCTCTCGTGAGGTTGATGGAAGGGGAAGAGAGGTGGGGGTCCCTGACCATCCCCAGGGCGTTCCCCCTCAATATTGGGTGAAACCGAGTTAAATCGTTGTCCCCAGTATGGTGCTCAAAGCCACGGCTAACGACAGGCGTCACTTTGCCCTTTGCCATCATGAATTTCGTGAACCTTGCCTATCAGGGGGCATTAGTAACAACAACGTCAATGTGAGGATTTTAAACATCACCAGATTTAACATCCCACTAAATGGCGGATCTTTAGTGGCATCTACGACCCGACTATTTCAGTTTTGACAAACTTCTTTACACTGATGCAACATTAACTGGTAGCACAGTGGCGTAACGGAGAATATTAGGATCCCCCTCCCTGCAAAGTCAGGTTTTGTGACTCAAGCTGGTACTTAAAATGGGTTCGTATTTGGCGTCAGTCAGGCCTTAGGCTCCCGCATCACTGGGGTTATAGGGGTGTACGTTACGCCACTGCGGTAGCATCAATAGAATTCTTAAGCAATGATGAAATTTAGATATATTCATATATATAATTTTTAACACTAATCCTATCACTTCAGGTTAAACGAACCTTTCTGCTAAGTTCTTGGCAATATCACTCTGCCATTTTAATTTATTTTTATAAAACAAATGGGTATATCATATGAATTTTTCAATATATACTCACACCCAATCTTATTTTTACCGATAGAATTATGTAATTTGACTTATCTACTGCATCTGATTGTAGTTTTTTTCATTTATAATCGGAGTGGGCATTAAGTCGATCGCGGTCGACCGGTGGATTGCCAAGACAAGTTGGGATGACCACCTGAGGATTAGTAAATGTATACCGAAACATTCAACATTGGCTGGCAGTTTTTAAGTAGGAGCAGTGGTGTAACGTACACCCCCGCTACTTCCGCCTATGTTACGTTATTGTTTTGCACTATTGTTTTACAGAGGGCCCTAATATTCTCCGTTACGCCACTGACTAGGAGCACTAACTTAAAATGACCATGTTTTATTTTTAAATGTATTTTGAATTGTTTTGTAACAAATGCATCATTTGAAATTATTTTATTTGTGGTTACTATTATTATATTTGTGGCTATTATTATTATATTTGTGTATCTTGCGTTTTGCTTTAAACGCTGTCTTAAAAGTTAGTTCTTAGTTAATGTAGACCTTTATTGACCGCAACACCATGAAAAAATTAGAAGTAGACCGTACCCTGGAAAAGTCTGCCCACACCTGATTTATAGGATTTCTCATGTTATCTCACCCTGACCGAAATCAAACGGTTTTCAAATTTTAAATTCATTTATATATTAAGAGCAACGTTTTAAGTCATCATGAAAAAACAGTACTTAAGACTATGTGGTAATAGAATTGGATATTTAGTAAAAATAATTCACTAGAATATATTTAATCCCTAAACAATAAATTCTTGTAAAAACAAATGCAATGTAATCGTTTTTCTATTACATTGTGGCATTATGTTTATAATAAGTAGGACATTTTTTTTTAAAACATATACAAGCTGCTCATATTTCTATTCTATAGAATTTTATTAAACGCATAAAAAGTAAGCATAAAGAATTTTAAGTAATTTTTAACAAAGGAACATTTTTTTAAAATAAAAGAATTTGAGTTCTGATTTTATTTCCAAAATAATGCTTTTTTGTAATGTTTGAAAGAGCTTTACAGCTAAGCTTTTGTTCTCGTTTCCTAAAATACATATGCATTTCAATTGGTAACGCTAGAGAAATATGCTTCTGTTCAAGTATCATAAGAAAATCAAATGTGAATTCAATACATTGTTAAAGTGCTGACTTATTTCTTAAAAAAATCTCTAGAGGAAACATGTTTGTGCAAAAAAAAAAAAAAAAAAAAATATGCTCTGAACTTTTCAACTTATATCGAGTGATAAAAAGATTTTCTCTAATGATCTCAAGAATTAAAATTCCATTCTTGGAAAGCAGTAGATATAACAATTCTAGGTTCAACTCTTGGCCGGCGTGTTCAAGTCCCTCTGATGTAGAAAGTCTATTAAATCCTCAGGTTAGCGTGGTGCGGTAGTTCATGATTTGTCTTGGTCGCTTGAAGGAGGTTCAACATGATGAGGTCCGTCGCCAATAGCTTTCGCGCGTTGCTTTAGAGTTCACTCACTCAAAAAAATTCATAAATTATACAATCGAAGTAATGTCATTTCAAAAAAAATACTTGTACTTATAGAATAAAATATAATGAGTTCGATTTAACAATTTTAAAAAAAATTTAACGAATATGAGAACTTTTGACGAATTTTTCACAAAAAAGGAAATATTTGTCTTTCTCGAATTCATTAAGGGGACACACAGTAAGATTCAATTGACAAAAATTGGTCAAAAAATCAAATTTAACTTTTTTAGTCTAAATTATTTTTTATATAGACTGCTGTTTGTAAAAAATGCAACACCATGAAGGAATCAACAGAATTAAATGAAATTTAATGCCCAAACGACGTATTAGTACAAATAAAATGAAAAATTTTCAAGGCAAAAAAAATAAAATTAAGTGTCCGAAGTCAGTATTTGGTGTAACCACCACGCGCTGCAATATAAGTGCTGCTATACGACGTGGCATGGAGTCAAACAGATTGTGAATGTCTGCTTGTGGAAGAGAATTCCATATTACTTGTACGAGCAGCAAAAGTTCGTCTTTTGAAGCTGCGGGACACTGATCACGTGCTCAATAGGCGACATATCCGGCGAATAAGCAGGACAAGGAAGAAGTTGCATGTGTTGGGCTGAACAGAGGTCTGGAACAGTCTTTGCAACATGTGGACGTGTATTATCCTGCTGAAAGATAGCTTCAGGGATGCCTCGATGGAAGAGAACGACTTCGAGCTGTAGCACTTTACGGACGTACTTGTTGCCATTTAGATTACCCTCAATTCGTAGCAAATCGGATCGTCCATGATACGAAATCGCAACCCAAACCATAACTCGGGGTGTTAGGCCACTATGCAGTCGTTCGATAACGCACTCTGGAAGGTAGCGTTCACCGGCATAGCGTCTAACACGAATGCGGCCATCATGGTCCAACAAATTGAAGAGTGATTCATCTGAAAAGACAACTTGGTGCCAATCACCTTGCTAGGCTCTGTGCTCATGAGCCCATTGCAGACGCAGCCGTCGATGGCTTGCAGTGAGGGGGAACCTGTATAAAAGCAGTCTTGCACGCAATCCACGTTGCAGCAGACGTCGACGAATTGACAAAGTCGACATTAGTACACCGGTAGCAGTAGACAAACGTGCTGCCAACTGTCTGGAGGAAGCTGTACGTTCATTCACCACCATGCGGAGCAGGTGTTGATCGTCACGCAATGACGTCACCTTCCATCGTCCTTTGCCAGTTTTTCGAATTAATCGGTGCTCGTCAATCCACTGCTTCCAAACTCGCATCACTGCGGAACTGTTCCGCTGCACACAAGTTCCTATTGCGTGATAGAAAAATCCTCCTTCTCGAAGGCCGATAATCCTCCCCCGTTCAAATTCCGCAAGTTGTTAGAATTTCTCCTTATTTCGTCGTGGAGACATAATTAGGTCTCACTAAACGTTCGCCACTAACAAATAATCATTAACTATTTTCAACGGGGGGGCCGATACAGTCCTCTATTTATACGCTTTCGGCATCAGTTCAGAGGGCGCTGCGCACGCCACGTATGCGCGTTGACTCTGAACTTCACAATTTTACGTAAACTCCTATAATTGATATTTGCTGCAAAGTTCATTTAATTCTGATGATTCCTTCATGGTGATTTCTTACAAAAAGCAGTGTATATTATACACTGCTGGCCACCATAAATGCAACATTAAGAAAGACAAGAGATATCTACAAAATAAATTTTGTTGTGCTAACATGTTGACCAAGTATCAAATGATTAAAATTATAGACTTCTGTGAAGTGTGGTTCCTGCCAGAATCAGTAGACAAAGTAGCCGCGCCATTGTTGGAGATCACCGCTGCCACACGCCTCGGCATTGATTAAAAGAAACTTTGGATGTGTTTTGGGGGTACAGCAGACCAAGCAGCTTCCACACGTTGCCAAAGTTGATCTGGTGTGGCAGCTGGAGGTGCAATCTGGGTCAATCGTTGAGCAACCATGGACCACATTTTTTCTATCGGTGAAAGATCCGGCGAGCGAGCCGTCCAGGGAACCAATTCAATCTAGTTACTGACGAAGAACCTTTGTATAATGAGTGTCACGTGTGGTTGCGCATTATCCTGTTGAAATATGGCTGTGGCCAAGCCCTGAAGGTAAGGAAGGACAACTGGCTCCAACACCTCGGAGATGTAGAGCTGGCTGTTTAAAGTACCGGCAATGCCTACTAGAGGAGTGCGAGAGTGATACCCAATACCGACCCATACCATAATTCCCGGTGCAGGACCAGTGTGGCGGTGCATAATGCAGCTGTTCAGCATCCTCTCTCCACGGTGTCTCCAGACTCGAATCCGACCATCGTGGTGTTGCAGACAAATGCGTGGCTCGTCAGTAAAGACAACTTCATTCCATTCTGCCACCCACATCCTTCTTTCATCGAACCATTGGCGGAGGAGACGTCTGTGGTTCTGCGTAAACGGCGTCGAATGGTACGCGCAGATACTGAATGATGCATTACAGACTCAATGTGCTGTGCTATGGTTCGTGATGTGACTGAGCGATCCGTCACTGCCATGCGCACAATTTGCCTGTCCTCACGTGAAGTGGTGCACTGAGGTGGATGCGATCAACCACGTCGGTCCGTCGTACCTTCCTGCATCCAGCGGTCACATATCCGCATTACAGTTGTTTAATTTCGTCCAACACGACTACCGATTTCCCTGAAAGATAATCCACAATCTCGGTAGGCCCCTATCCTTCCTCTGTCGAACTCGGATACTTGATCAAAAGCTGATCGCTGTTTTCTGCGAGACATAACTGATCGTTTTTTTGAAAAAACCACAAGAAAACACAATTGCTGAACTTGAAATCGTCCAGATCTCCAAGCCTTAAATAGCGAATTGAGGTGGCACCACAGGCGCGCGTGATGTGTGTCTGCGCTGAAATTCTGATCATTTGCATATCTCACCTCTGCTAATGCATGTTGTAAATTTCATGTTATTTGCATGCTTCATTCAGGGTGTTGCATTTACGGTGGTCAGCAGTATATATATATTCTTAACGTAGATCCGGGGTTCAAGGATTTTATGCAAATCAGTCGCAAAGAACAAGACAGTTCTTTAAGAACAATCAGAATTTATTGTCGAAATTCGAATCCTTGAAATACAGGATTCTGCAGCAATATTTACAGAATAAATCTCAGAAGGTCTTCACACCTTCAACAGCACTCAGACACAACTATCGGTGTCTAAAATACACGTATATAAAAGATTATTCACAAGCAATCGCTCGTTCAACAGCCGAAGTAATCACACTTCAACACACACACAGAGCAACACTAACTAATAGCTAGTCAAAACCAGACTGACTGACTTTCTGCGGGAATTTATTCGGGCGTCTGGGTTTCACAGAACCCTCAATCCCGTATCTGGCAAATGTCTCTTTATGGACATGGCTTATCGTTTGTTGTCATATTGAGCATTGCGATTGGACGAGCGGCGGCAGGCCAGTAGGCGGGGCTTCGAGGCATGGATCTTGACATCTCGAAAAAATTTTTCAGTGAGGAATCTGGTTGGAAGAACGAGACTTCCCATTGGCTGGTGAGAAGTGAGGATAATGGCTTAGGGAAATAGCTGCCCAAGTGTGTGGGGGGGGGTGAGTGTGAGTGGTGTTTTGACGGATGTCCAGTAGGGGCGAAAAATTAAGAGTTAGAAAAAGACAACCGGGTGGTTTGCGAGGCGGTCACCCTCCTGCGCATTGACCACTCGCCGTGCTGCTGCAGTTTAATCTTAAGTATGGCGAGCGCTTAGTGCACTCGTCCATGAGGAGGGATACAAGAATTTAAAAATAATAGAAGACAATTATAACACAAATTAAAGGTATGATATAAAATTTAAAAGTATGATTTAAAAAGATAACTAGAGTTAATTTAAATGCCAGGGAGAATTATACGAGTCCAGGAGAATACTTCTGGGTCGCTTCCTCTTAGTGCGAGCAGTATAATTTTCTAAATTACGCATATTAATATTTTCAGAGTTATTAAGTGAATTTTAAAGAAATTTTTAGCTAAATTCTGACTGACTTTCGGTGAACATCTCTCTATTTATATCCCTCGTGGATAATTCGAGGAAGAAAGACCCGCTAGCGTCATAAATCTTGAAATTAGTGGATTCCTCTACGAATTTCTAGAAGAATCCAGAGGGTCTTGAACTCGCCGAAAATTGTCACCAACATGATCGCCAAGTCGCCAAAAATGACGCCAACTTGGCTCAATTGCCAAGGTTTCGCCAAGTTCCCATTGAATCACCATTATAACATAAGAGATGTCATTGCTTGTGAAAATTAAATTTTAACTGAAATTAAATCTAATTTAGAGTAAGATATAAAGGCATTACACATCCAATTACAAATTATTTATACTATTTAACACAAAATTCGTAACAATATATTATATATTATAAAAATATATATCATATTATATATATATATGTATATATATATATATTAATATAATATAATTTTAAAAAATAGCACCTTCAGAACAAATCAACTGTCTTGAATTTCTGTTTTTGTACTTTTAGCTGTGTTACAATAGCGCACACACAAATCCACGAATATTTTTTAATATGTTAGAACAAGTATTATAAAATAATTTTTTAAACAATAAATTTCCGAGGAAAAACTATGTTTGAACATTTATCTTGATTTCTTTAATTATAATTTTATAATTTAAATGAGATTTTAAAAAAGAAAAGGTTTTAGGCTGAAGTTTAAGATGTTACTTTTCTGCTTAAAGAGGATTTAAAGGAAATTGTTTTGAAATGAAATTTAAGATTATTTAGAAACGTAAAATTTCGTTCGTAATTATGGAAAGAAATCAATTATGTATGTTCCTAAAATATCTATAATGAGTTCCTAAATTTAAAAAAAATTACTTTAGAATATTTTTGGTGGGAGAGGAGGATAAATACGAATAAAAGATTTAAATTACTTAGAATTTACAGAATTTACCTTTTACAAGGAGTTTTTAGAATACGAGGTGCGACACACACACGCACAAAGCAAAATTTAACTGTAGGAAATAAAATAAAAAAAAGTCGCATGCGGCCAATCCAGGTGAATAAGGAGGATACCCCAACATAGTAATGTTTTTGCTGGTCAGAAACTTCTCGACAGATAGGTCCATGAGAGCAGATGCAATGTCTTTGTGCTACAACCATCCATGCCTCCCCAAATCGGGCCTTTTTTCCTAATTTTTACACGAAATCTTTTTAATACTTCAATGAAGTAGTGTTGATTAACAGTCTGACCACTGATGTGAGTGAGAACCCACTCATATCATAAATTTTGGCTATGTTTTGGTCTGTAATCGCTGACCTTGGGTGTCCAGCAGGTTCATCAGCTTCCACTCTAAGCCTTCCCCCTGAAAGTCTCTTATACCATTCAAACACATGTGCAAGAGCCAAAGTTTATCTCCATAAGCCTCGGTTAATATTTGAAATGTTTTCGTGGCTGATTTCTTAAGTTTCACAAGAAACTTGATGTTGATTCGACATTTTCCCGGCAGAATGCAGTTGCACATGTTCACTCAATAACATAATGCTCCCAATTGGCATGATCGATTAGGGCGAATCTGGCCATATGGATAGAGGAGGTGCGTGGGATGACGCCACCAAAACAGTTGTTGCCAACTCCACTCTTTGTTTAAGCTACACTCATACTCTCGTTTTTTTGTGTGTGTCACACCTTGTTTATAGACCTATTTGTAATAAAAGTATAAAATTATAGAGTTATTTTTAACTTTACACAAATTAATGCCTGCACACAAATTTTACAATAAAATAAATAAAATACATATTTACTAGGGATTACAACACCGGTATACCGAACACCGATATTTTGAGCCATTTGTACAATTTTGTAATACTAGTATTCACAAGTTCAAATACCGTTTTTTCGGTATTTACTAGAATTTTTTTAAATTGTCTCCACTACAAGTTGAGGGATCACCAACATAGTAAAATAGTATACGTTTTTGCTTTTACGTCTCCCTTAATGGGCGAAATTAATCTGTCTGTGAATCAGTGGCGTAGTGTGAGGGGTGCAGAGGGGGTCATGGCCCCGGGCGGCTTACGAAAAGGGGCTGCGGCAAGCACTGCGATATTTAAATTCAAAAAATATTTCAAACTCCAAATCGTCCCCACGTGATGAAACTGAAGGAAACGAGTGAAAGCTTTTATACACGCACAGATGCCGGAAGTTTATTAGTCGCTGTGCAATCGCATTCGCTTTTATGTTACTTAGGATTCTGGCAACCGGTACTGTGTGAAGCCAATGATGCGCAAAATTATTTGCAAACAGAGAGACTAAATATCCATCAATGTGCTCAAAAAATACGTGCTTTACAGGCTGTATTAGAAGCAAAACAAGAGGAATTCGTGGATGACGCTAAAGTATATGTGGAGAGCTTGAAATTTCTTTTGAACCCCCAAGATGAATCAGGAGGAAGCATATATTTGGCGACGGAAGAAAAGATGCTGAGTTATCGTACAAAGATGACTTGAGGCGAACAATGTTTTCTTCATTAGACATAGCAGCTGAAATTCGAGAAAGATTCCAACAGTTGCAGAATTTAGCGCAAAAATATGTTTTAAGGCCTGAAGTGATATTGAGTATGGACGAACTTAGATCAAGCTCCTCAAGACATTAATAAAGAAGAATTCCATCTTGAGCGCGTACGTCTACAAGCTTTCGTAGCTGCAGACCCAGGCTGTAAAAAAGAACGCATCAGGTCCGGCTCTCTGGGTTCATTAAAATATATTATTGAGTCCAAACTTGAAGTTGGCTTACCAAACATTGTCATAATGTTGAGAATTTTTTTTTAACATCTGCCATCAGTAATGCCAGTTGCAAGAGAAGCTTCTCTAAGCTAAAATTAATCAAAAATTATCTCAGATCGACTATGTCCACGTTAAAGCTAACAAATTTAACTATTCTGGTAATTGACAATTTTGTAAAAAATTTTGCAATGAAAAAAAAACACGAAAAGTGCATTTTTAATCAATAGAAAAAATTTAAAGCTACTTTTTTTTACTTTTACTAGTTTTCTTGACTAATAATTAAAATAGAGAGGCGACAAATTTCCGGTCGGCCCCATGCGGCGAACGCCCACGCTACATCACTGCTGTGAATATAAAGTTGCATTGTACAACTAAGAGAAGTGTGGTAAAATATGGGAATCCTCCAAGGTGTTAAGGCCACCTTTACCATTTGTATTTTATTGTTAATTTGGCGAGCGCATTTGGGTTGTAAGAAATAATTTGGCGTGAAAAGTCAGTTGTAGTTCAGGCTGCGAGCCGAGCAGACATTGAGTCCCAAATTACTCTTAAAATTTTTAAAGAATACAGTACATTGTTGTTTATTGATTTAAATTTATTCTTGTCTCTCCACAAGGAAGTGGCCGAAAACTATCCTATTACAGCTCAGAGCGATACTGCACACACACAGGATTCGTATCTGTGAAAACAAGGTTGCATTTGTGAAGAAAGTGCGTAATATTTCGATATTTTTTAAATTGGTGAATTTATTATTCATATTGTATTTCATGTCATACTTTAGGGTTCAAAATATTTTGCAGATTCATTATATATACTCATAAATAATAACCCATAATAATGAATAAGAATAACTTTAAAGAACATAAAATTCAGTTGATAATTCGGTCTGGTTTCATTATTTATATGATGAAAGGAATATGGTGGCACAATGTAAAAAAAATGTTCAAGAGTTATTAAAGGGAATGGAGGAAGTACACGCGGACTCCATGCACGTTTAAAAATGAAACATGATGCAAATTTGTTAAAGAGGAAAGAATCTAACTGCGATGAGTGAGTGAATATTAACGTCGCACTGTTCAGATACACGAGGGCTTTTGGCGACGGACCACGTCATTTTGAACCATGGTCAAGTGACGTGGACGACACCTGAGCTGGCACCCCTCCCCCCCTCTCCTACTAACTGCGCGATGAAGATACAAAAATTTAAGCACAGCTTCTAAGCCCAAGACATCAGGAATTTTAGATTATTTTGAAAAGAAAAGATAATTGGATGTGAAATGATAAGTAAAATAAAGTATTCGATGGTTTTTGTGCCATTTTGAGTGTTTTGCACTTCTAGTGAATTAAGAAAATCACTATACGCCAGAGGTTTTAAAAATCTACAAACATCGATTAATACTCTCTATATAAGAACTGTTATAAACTACAGTAACGGTGTTCACAATTCTTTGAAACGTGAGCTAATACAATTAAAAGTAAATGATGAAAAATTTAGTCTTAGATTTGATTAATGGACGAATGTAAGAAATAGACTATTTAAATATATTATATAATTCAGAAAAAAAAATTTGAATATAGGATTTACACATGTCTTGTGGGAATTATACCAGCCGAAAAACGTGTGGAAGTATTTAAATTTAAATTAGGGAAACATGGATTATTATACTGAAAGATATTGCATTCATAACGACATTTCAAAAATTTGTAACAGTACCACAGACTTTTTAGTGATATTTACACTCTTTTGTGGTTTAAATAAATAAGATGTTCCTTTACTTTTTTGTGATTCTTTATATACTGTTATAATTTACTACTTACAAATTTTGTGATATTTACACTCTCTAATAAAACTGGCAAAAAAACAAAAAAAAAACACCCGTGTTTTTTCTTTCCTCCTTTTTCTAAAATTTCTACTACTGGTATTATAACTGGTATTCCAGTATTAAGATCTAAAAAATACCGGATACCGGTATTGAACTTTTGGTCCGATATTGTAATTCCTAATACTTGCATAGAATATTGAAATAGTCGTGCTGACTGCTTCGGAATATTAAATTTTGGAATTATCTAAAAACATGTGCTTGGTAATATCCCTATTATTGAAACACTTCACATTATTTATTTTAACCTTTTTATTCACTGTAATGGTTGCTTTTCTTGTCTATTCTTTTTACTATAATCATTCATATTTTCCTCTTAAAAGTAAATGACATGAGTTTTAACTTTCCATCGTTTTAAAATCGTCTTATTTTTACTTTAAAAATTGTTTTCACGGGAAAAATTCAACAGTTTAGAAACATTAGCTTTCAAAAATAGAAATTATTAGATTTTTCCAAGATCATGATCCAAATGTTATCTTGATCCCCCTCCCTCCAAAAAGAGCATTAGAGAAATAGAAGAGCATTTCTGTTTTAGCATTAGAAGAGGCATTTCTGTTTTACAACTGATCCCCCTCCCTTTTTCAGCGTCCATTCTTTTACCCTTTTGCAGGCGGGAATTGAAAGAAGGAAGTATAAGAAAGATATTTTTTTTATTGCCTGTCTCGGAAATCTTTAGGCAAATATTTATGCCAAAAACTTCGCAACAGCCAACGCTATCTAGAAGTCGTGTCCAGTTTTAAAAATTCTACCGAACTAGCAGTAGAATGCTGAATATGTCAATTGAGAGAAATATTTCAACTTAGAAATAGAAAGCAAGAAAAATACGAAGAAAAGCAATAGAAAGTATATTCAAGGAATAAGAACTGTAATGAATTCATTTCGCATATTTTTTTTTATTAAATATTAAAATTTTAATGAAACTCTTATTCAAATTTTATTTTATTAGAAATTATTTTATAAATACGGAAATAAACGTGACGGTTTTCTGGAAGCTGAGAATAATGTTAATATTTTTGGGCATTACAAAACAGAAGGAAATGGAAAAGGAAGAAAAGTAAACTCTTCCTTCTGTGTGTGTATATAACTTTTTATCCCTCTAATAAAAGGAGTCTTAACTCATTGCTAAGTTGTTTTTTTTTTGTCCGTTAATTAAAGGAATAACTTAAGTAGAAATGGAAGACATGAGTGTGTGTGTATCTAGATTAATAGAAAATAAAAAGACACTGGAAATTGTGCAATATACTACGTAATAAAAGTTACTCAAGAAAAGATAAAATTCGTTAAAATTTCTCTGGTCAATATACAAATCGTATAAAAGTTTCACTCCTTTGATTAAAGTTCAATCTTTCACCATCAAAGTACATTTTCTTAAAGAAAAACGAAACACACACATGAAGAAAGCAACTTCTTTCTTGATCAAACATGTTAGAGACCGATAACGAAAGGATTAAAAAAAAAAATCAAAGCCACAGGAATCTTTCAACAGCACTAACTATCATAATCAGTCGCTGGAGGTGATACAACTTCGTTTACTTCCATGTGAGGAGCAATTAATCTCATCTTGAGATGTCAGGCATTCATCAATTGGTGCTTCTCACCGGCAACACCTCGAAACGCCGTAATCTGTGTGGCAACCTATCTCACATGAGTGATACATATTCGATTACCGAAAAGTACTCTTTGAGAGATGAACACTCTGAACGGCAATTGAGTGGCCATTCAGCTAGGATCAAATGAGGCATTTTCTTGCTGGAAAATGGCCATGAAGGATAACATCATTAGCCGTAGGATGTCATCGACGTAAAAGTACGCGAGAAGCTAGAGGTGACCTACTGTAGCAAGAGATAGTAATCCATACCAGCAATGATTGCTATGTGTCCTTATAAAAGAAAGGTTGATTGCGAGCGCAGGCCTTCCACGCACGGATTCAATGGTCATATGCTCCAAGACTGACGTGGGGGAGTGAATATTAACGTCGCACTATTCAGCTACACGAGGGTTTTTTTGGCGACGGGCCTCGTCATTTTGAGACATGATCAAGTGACGAGGACGACACCTTAGCTGGCACCGCCCTCCCCTAACTTCCACACCACACCAACGGGAGGACGTTTGAGCCTCGACATATTTAACGTTCATTGGCCCCTCTGCACGGCGAGTCTTCAGCGGTACTAGATTCGAACTCATGACACGCCAGCCTCGAGTCCGTTACCTTGACCACTAGGCTATCGCGGCCACAAGACTGATGTGGGATTCTACCTTTAAATACTATGCTATGCTAGTCTGAAAGAGGCCATAACATGTTAAACAGAGGACAATTATGAGGCAGTTTTAGCCTGTTGCACAATCATCTTATCTTGCCTCGCATTCCTGCACTTAGACCTTTCAAAACCTTCATTCTGCCGATGAGTTCTTTTCGCCGACTTTCTCGTCAGCCGTTTCCTTAAGATACATATGGCTCTATATTACCAGTCATCTTTACGTATCTCGATTATGCGACTACGTTCGAAGTCATCCAGTTGGCTATAAGATCTTGGACAATATCGTCATAGTATTCATGGTTATGTTTTCCAGGAGCTGCAACGCCGACAAAGAGAAAGTGTAAATCCTTAATTTTGTTACCTGTTTTATGTAATACAATTTGCGCCATGAAAACGCGCGCTATTAACAAAGTCCTTACTTATTGGCCTTGAATATTTAATCTGCATATTTGTATAAAAGAATTTGTGTGCATGCAAATATAATTTTGTTGATGACAGCATTCTTTAAAGTTATGCTTTGGTTTTCTTTCCTTTTTCTCCCCTCAAAAGTGTTTTGTTAGAATAGTAATTCTTGGGAGAGTAGAGTATTTCCAGTTCTTAGGAGATGTCAAAAAGAGCGCGAAGGTATTCCATATTTTATCACTAGGTTTCATCCATTCAAGAGCCATATATATATATGATGTGATATATAATCGCCAATATACAGTAATCCCCCGAACTTGCGTGATAGGTGGGACTGAGTGAGTAAGTCGGGGTATGATTTCGCATGAAAAGACAAATTATTTTTAGTAAGGACCAGAGGTGAAAGAAAATAATAATTTAGAAAATAAAAATGTTTATAGTAAAATTTTAGGTAATACGAATACAAAATCTCCAACTGAAATTATTTTGGTGTAAAAGGGGCCCACAAAGTAGTCTACAGGCTCAAAGACTTTCTCCTGCAAAATTCATGCTAATAATTTTTTTTATTCCTTGTTTTGTTGAAAAAAATACGATCTTCATTGGATTCTATTTATATATTTTCTATTGGATATATTTTCTAAAACCCTTTCTCAATTCAACTGAGACCTTCTGTCAAATTTCCAACCGTCATTCGATCTTCTGATTGAACTGTTCTTCAACTGAACTCAAGTTCTTCAATGAACTCATTAATTGTCAGCTCCTGATTGCGGGAACCCAGCGGTTCTTGAACGTGATCACTATTCAATTTTAAATTTATTTGCCTGGAAAGATCGACAACTTATTCAATCACATTACCAATTTCGAAAGGCACTTATTCCTCCTGAGTTTCAGTGATGAAAAAAACGAGCAAACAGAAGACGAATCGACAAAATTTGAAACTCCGGGTTCGCGTAAGTCGGGGGAGTGTAAGTCGAGGCATTACTGTATAGTACTTTTCTAGTTTGCAAGATGCCTCTATATTAAATTGACTTTCTGGTGTAGGATTTGAAATATTTTTGAAAATCTACTGTATTACCACATTATTTCCCGTTTGTTATACTCAAGGATTCCTCAGACATAGCTTTGAATTCTTTGATTTCTATTAAATTTTAGAATTTATTAGAAGCAGGTTGCATTAGAAGGTTTACATGAACATTACGTAAATAATTCTAGGATTATGTTGACCTAGGAAGTAAATGCAACACAAAAATGAAGGCTGAAATGAAACTTTACTAGATTGGGATGCAATAGATTGTTGAATTATTAATTATAAAGCCTATAGAAGTAGAGAGAAAGATGCTGCTATTTTGGACAACAGTTGAACACATCGCAAAGGTGAGCAGATTACTTAAGTAATATAGTTTGTGATCACTGTGAGTTACAATGGAGACATTTGCAGATAAGTGTAGCATGGACAATTGGAGTTTCCAAGTAGGAAACATTTTGTTTAATTTAAATTTATCATTTTTTCTATCTGTAATTTTGTACACAATTTCGAATCGGAAGAATATATTTTGTAACAGTTAATAAATATGAGTTCTGGATTGCAACCCGTGAAAGAACGTTCATCCAGTAGACTGAATGTTGCACAATTCGACCCACAAAATCAGAGGGGTGATAGTAAGTAGCATGGGGCCAACAAATCGCCAAAAACAGTTAGGAAGGGTGTGACGTCGAATGGAATGAAAAGAGGCAATTAGAGATAAGAACTACATTTATTAGACGTAAAGCATGTTTACAGTACGAATAATGCAGCACAACCTGGCGTCAGAAATGTAATGGCAAAGCGATTGTCACAGGAATTGTTCCAAGTAGCCGTCGCGTAGGTCACAGCACAGGTGGTATGACGTGAAAGTGGTATGGTGCGCGAGAACATCGTCTCCTCGGAAAGTGGTTTTGGTACATTCTCTGGGCAAGTCGTCCATTGAAATCGGTTCGGCCTTACATAAGGTATTCCGCATAATTCTCATTCGTGTCATCTGATATTGTTACCAAACGCAGTTTAATATTCGCGCTTTATGCAGCACCCATGTATGAAAACTTACTTGTCACTTTTATTATCCCCAGACGAATGGGAAATTTGCATACGTGTTGATTTCTTTAATCCTACCACGGCGCAAGAAGTCACTCCCCTCGTCTGGCTAATCGTCCTCCCGATGGCACTAATATCACGACTAAACGTGGTTTGAGCCCCCCATGTTTTATGATTATTGGTCGTCTCCATGCTGCTTAATACCATCCCTGTATAAATTTCCAATTCTCTGACTTTGGAAAAAAAAGTAGAGGATTCGGGATTTAGCAGTTTAAGTATGCTCTGTAGTAGTCGATAGTATATTTGTTTCGTAATTGAATATTTAGTTAGAAAAACAAATGCATCTCAATTATATTTCTCTTATCTAAGTGATAACCCAACAGTCTAAATTGCATCAAAAGCCGTCTTAAAGTCCACAAAAACTGGTACAGTGCTCCGTTTTAGCTAGAATCTATCTTATTTCCTCAGATAGGCGAACAATTTCTTCAGAGATACTTCTATGCTTTCTAAACCCTGCCTGTGACACTCAGACAATATTTTTGTCCTCTCCAGAATATATTTAAGGGGACTTGAAATAAGTCTTTAATTTATAAGTACATTGTACTTGTCAATGATATCGGTCGATAACTATATAAAGACTTTGCAAGTCATTTGGGGTTTAATATAAGAATCTCACTATTTTTCTCCATGTACTTCGTAAGCCCTACTTCCAGATTATATTTATAAGGTGTTTTCGTAAGGTGTTTTTCGTCAAAAGTCCGAGGCAAATCAGAAACTCGGGTAATATGCCATCGAGGCCTGGTCTTTTTTCTCTTTGACAAGGTCATCCAAACCTACGTCTAGTTCCGTTTCAGGAAAGTCTTGATTAAAGGGGGAAAATAATTCAGACGATTCAAGCCCAGTTTAAATGGACGAAAATCTTCACTAGACGAGCCGGCATTTTACCGGTTTGAAAAGGGAGTTTTAATTTTTGTACCCGCTTTGGAGCAGGGCAATTGGGGAGAAAAGCGAGTTCGTTTTCAAATTTTCCCATGATGCATTGCGACAGAAATTCATTTGTACGAAGAAAATTTGTAGAATCTACTCATTGAACTACATAAGAAATTAAAGCCCTAATGAAAAGATATTAAAAGTGAAATCTAAAACTAAAAATAAATTTTAAAAAAGAAAACAAGAATGCGAAAAAAATGTCAAATAATATAAATAAATAAAATTTCTACAACATTTAATCAGTTGAAAATATCTCTAATACTGCATAAAAATATTCCAATAGATGAAAAATTTGTACTCAAATTTAACAGTAACATTGAAATAACCATTTTTAATTTCATAATAAATAAATCAGGCATTTAAAATTTTATCATCAAAAGTTTTTGCCTGCATATCTTTGTATAAGCAAAGTAATAAACATAAATGCAGAATAAATGTAGAAATTCTATTTATTTTTTGACAAAAATAAGTTTAATTAAGTTTAAAATATTTATAACTTTATGAAAATATTCCAATAGATTAAATTTTCAATGTTACTGTATAATTAGTTTGTGTATAAGTTTAAGTTATAATTTTTATCTTTATGATAAACAAATCGTAAATTTAAAATTTTACTATGATAAGTGTTATATATAGAGCACTTTGCGTAACCAAAGTAAGAAACTAGCATGCGAAATAAAGAAAAAATTTTTGACAATATCTAATTTAAAAATATGTTGTTTTTTTTTTTTTTTTTTTTAAAAACATTGAATTTATCATTTTTAGCGTCATAATAAATAAATTATTGTAAATGAATCAAATTATAATTTTGAAATTTTATCAATTTTTTTTACATTTTTAGCACAATAGAAATGAATACATATTTGTGCTGATTGTAAATTATTAATTCTGTCTGGTCATCTATTACAAAAATCAAACGAAAAATAGAAGCAACAGGGCTTCTGAATAAGGCAATAGCGAAAATTGTAAACGCACTCCAACATTCTGGGTGTTTTTCCACGGTTCTACTGTACAATCACGTGAATCTATCAACCAATCACCAGATTCTCATGGAAGTGGACTGAAAAAGCTTTTCTCTCCAACCCCATTTTGACTGCTATTTGCATGTAAACGATGCCTCAGAGTGCTGATGGAATGAGTTTGCTACTTTTATAGTCCAGTCATATTAGGGTTTCACTGCGGAATGAGAGATAAGCTGAAAATTCGTATAGACCTTTATTTTGGCACTCTAAATATTGTCTCAAAAATCTCATAAAATCTCGTGTCCGCGTCTTAAGATATTTGAGTTCAAAGGTAAAAAAATCGGTTTTTTGCAAATATCTCGTTTTCTATGGCTTAATGTCTAGAAATTAGCGTAGTAGAGAGTACGATGTTTTGCTTCAGATGCAATCAAATCATACTCACAAAGTATGCGATCTTTCACTAATTCTCCTATAGAATCGCTACGTTCTGCTTTTTTCAAAACATTGTATTTAAATTCAGGAGTACTCACTTTACTGATCTTGCGACTGTATCAACTACTTGACCACAAAATAAACAGAGCTTTTTGAAATCAAACACTTCACTTCTTTTACGAAGTACACTAGGTGTTGATAAATGTTCGCTGTTTTCAATGTGTCATTTCGATGTTGGCACTCGGCATGTACATTCTCGGGGGTTGAAGAATTTAAAAAATCAATATGACCGTCATTTCGATTGATAATACTGGCTACTTTCAAAGTTCTTAAACCACACACTACATTACTAGGATCATTTTGTGTTATGATTCATTACATATAAACACGAATCAGCCATAACTCTCAAAATTTTACGTCCGTCGTTGCCAAAATACAAATTGAAACTAAAGAATAAACGTGGCTAGTAGAAACTGGTTTGTTGAAAAGAGAATCGGTTTTTACCATACAGCTAAACATTTGTCTATTAACTAGATATAAATAGAACATTCGTATAATAGGGGTCCGCAGGTCTAGGTATAATCTGTACAGAGAAAGAAACACAAATTGTGGAAGGTTTATACATTTTAAAGAAATTGTACTTCATTTTTTTCCACTTAAAATGTAATTAGTATACATTAAAATATAATTAAAGTCTATAATTTCAGTTATCTATTTTTTAATTACACGAACAGATGAGGGTTATTAAAAATATACTTGATTAATGAAAACTATTACTAAATGTAATATAATAATTAACAAAATGCCAAATGTTTTTAACTATGTATATTTTTAAGGTTTATAGACTTTATACGGCGTATTATACCATGTGACTAACGGTTGACCTTGTATTATGCTGTAGATAGCTGAGCGCTGCGCGTTCAACGCCCTACATCTCAAAAATGGTTTGATGTATAAAAAAAGTGTTTCGAGTAAAAGTTATTGAAAATTTTATATATTCTCTACAACATATATATTAAATGTAAATAGCATTAAGCTGTAGAAAACTAGATATTTTCAAAAAACCGATTTTTTTACCTTTGACCTCAAATATCTTAAGACGCGGACACGAGATTTTATGAGACTTTTGAGACGACATTTAGAGTGCCAAAATAAAGGTCTATACGAGTTTTTTCAGCTTTTTATCTCTCATTCCGTAGTTGACCCTTATTTATGACTAATATGACTGGACTATTAGTTCTATGACGAAGAAAAAAAGTTTCAAATTTTCGCATGTTTGCAAAAGGCTCCAGCTTCTTCCTAAGCAATGGCAAGAGATTTAGAACTAACCTTAATGGATTCATTTCTAGTTTCCTTTTCGTTGTTTAAGTAGGACATGAATTCATATTCGCATTTGGACTCGCTTTTTTCAGGACAGCGTAATATTTCCAGAGACCCAGCAGTTCCATTTCTGGCCCCAGTCCTCCTTGCCTTCCCTTGTCTTTTTTCTTCTTCAGATCTTAAAGGCAAGAATACCCAAACGGAGAATATCTCTTTACTCGCCCTTTGGAGATGCACATCCAAGTAGCGTTCGAATGAAGATGGACCTATCAATGCTTCATTCAAAAGGGGTTTTTTTGTATGTAAATCAGTCAATTTTGCAATAGTAGTCCAATTTGCTTTTTTAAAGTTTTATTGCATACAGTGGGGTGCACGATATACTGAATGAGTTCTAAAGATGGTAGTGAACAGAATTTGGTAACCCGGCTCCATCAGAGTTATTCTTCAGCTCACGCCTCTAATGTCCATTTCTAAACCAGGGTGTGAAAGTTACAAATCTGGATGAGATGTTTTTCCTCCATACGACAAAAAGGTGGGGATACTATTCAAGTGTTCAATAAAGACAACTGGATTAGAATCTATAAAATCCTCAATGGTGTCTCCCACAATGTTATTTGCGTATCCTCTCATCTTCGGGAATGAGCATAAAATGGCCCAGAAAGGAAAGGTGGAATTTTTGTTTCTCTTGTATAGAAGATTCTCAAGTTTGGACTATTTAGGGGATTATATAAGAAGGTCGCATAGTAGCTAGATACAGCCTGCGGCGTGCCTCGGCACCCACCTAATTCCTCTTAACTGAAACCAACCGGCGAGCAGGAGAAGTGAACCGATATGAACGGACACTCGCTCTAACTTCTCTCTGACTCGCACGAGGAAAGACGTGCTTTCCCTTTATTCAATTTCCATGTTTCAACCTAAGTAATTAGTAATTCTTATAATATTCTATAATGCTATAAATTAAAAATAT
>BMAV01005967.1:328470-340650 GCA_019973955.1 Trichonephila inaurata madagascariensis
TCTTAACCATGCTTACAAAAGACGTTAAAATGTTTTGTCCCAAATTTTTCTATTGTTAAGTTTTAGTTTATTTTGCTATTTTGTTAGGTGGTTTGGTTACAGATTGATTTCAAATTACCTCATATGCATGGGCTGTTTTTTGAAGTTCTTGCTAACATCTAGACATTTGGAATCACCGAGTCCATAGGATGTGGTTTCTATCGCTTCAGTGAATTCGTCATCTTCTTCCGAAACGATAAACTTGATCTTTTCACTGCAAATAAAAACAAATCAAAGAAATGTAGTACAACATTAGAAAGGATTTTTCAAGCTATTTTAAACAACTTTTCAGACGAAATAATTATGTTAAATTTCAATAGCAAAAGTCTAGTAACCTATATTTAAACGCTTGAACAGTAATTACGGTAAAAAGTCTATTTTAAGAGCTGAATACATTCAAAACCAGTTCTTTCATATTAATTAGCATTTGTCTGCATATTCAGACATACATACGTAGCTTGATTGATAAGAAATAGTTTTGTGAAGGATAAAAACTATTGAGAATCACACAGAATTACTTTTTTTAAAAAAATCCCATCTATTATGCATACACTCCGGGTTGGGCTGAATATTTTTGCAACCAACCTCTTGAAATTATCAACTTAAGTATTTCTGACACGACAATACTTTTCGAAAAGTAGGTCACTTTGTATGCATTTCCAACCACTTTGCACATAAGGAACTCAATGAATAAACCATTTAGTTCGTGAAATTTTAAATTCTGGAACAAAACTCAAAAATCAAGTCGATATAAAAAATATCATTTTTATATAAATACAAAGAATTCATTCATAATAATTTCACTCATTTTAATATTTCCTTTCAGCATTCAAAAGATATAGATAAGATTTCAAAGCAATGTTTCAGTTCTTTTGAAATCAATATCCCCCCCCCCCCCATTTTTCAGTTCTTTAAGAAACTTTTGTTTAAATAACTTTGCATCATTACATTTCATACGAAAACTTAAATCGAAGCACAGATGCATTTATTAGATTCTAAATACCCGGATGCAATACGTAGAGTAAAATTTTGCTTAATAATTGCAACTGATTGTTTCAAGGAAATTTGTTACGATTAAAAATCATTTGAAATTATACTATGTCGTATATTTGCTTATCTATATTAGTAATATTAGTAAAAGAGTTTGTGTGTTTGGGCTTTTTTTTTTTGGTCAAACTAAGCAACCCTAAAGTATAAAACTTGGTACATAGAAACAATTGGTTATGATGCTTTAAACCTCGAAGAGATTTTTTCGAAATTCGCCCTAGAATTTTTTAAAATTCAATTTTTAAACGATTTTCTAGCTACTTGGCGATATGACGTCATATCATGTCATGCTTAAATGCTTGCGAAAATTGATGTTTCGAACAGTTTTTGATGGGATTGTTGCATATTTATCATAAATATATCTACCTATAGTTGTATATATATTTATACTTTTTTCAATTCTTTGTGGTAAAATTAAAATGATTGTTCTTTCAAAGGCTTCATTTTCGTTTTGGCAACACGGATTTGTTTATAGTTGAATTTTGTTATCCTTTTCAGTAATTTCATACAAAAAGGCTGTAACTTTTCCTTCAGAAAGTTTTTAACTTTAATTGATGCTAATATTATAATTTTTTTTGGTGCAGATGCACTACACACTTGCTCGCCAATCGTGTTTTTTACCCCACCAACTTCACAGTGAGCGATACTAAAAACTATATAGCCACAGCATTAAATTTATGTATCTGTAATTTCTTTTACGATTATTTCTTGTATACTTTTGTGGTTTGTAATAATGCATATTGATTATGTTATGAAACAACGACCCATCTTGGAAGGCCTAATGTTATTGAAACTACTATTTTTATTGTACTGACCACTTTTAATGATATATTTACTTTCCATAAAATATTGTATTTCATTTTATACTATTGATTCGTCTTGACTGTACAATGAGCGTCAAGAAAGCCTGATTACACCCTTTAAACCTTAAGATGTAAACATTTTTACTTCCCCCATGTTATTTATTAACTTTATGTAGGTTTTTAAAGAGTCAACAATGTAAAAAAATTTATACATATTTTGGTGCTTATCAATAGTAAGGACGTTGGGTTTGTGGTTGCTTTTCCATATTGTCGTGAACCGGAATGTTGGTGGTACTATCAGTCTATGGATGTGCTTGGGCTATAATCCATTTGATGTTGATATCACGACACAGAAGGTTGCCGGCCCCAAAATAAGTAACGCTTAAAACAAAATCATCGCCTGAATATCACACAGTACACTTCAGCAGTACTTCGTACTTACTTCTATCTACAGAGCATGACCAGTGGAACACACAAGGGGATGGGTCCCTTTAATTTTTTTTCCCGACTGATTATAATTCTAAGTATATAGTACTTAAAATTTAATTAAGTATTTGTTATTAATGATTAATTTTATTAATACTAATTATTTATTCAATAATTAGTTTTTTTGTTCCCGAAAATCGACAAATCAAAAGGGGCATGATGCAAGAATGGTGAAATTTCGGCCGGGGCGCCGCCCCCCCCTTGAGAAATTTCTGTGTGCTCTACTGAACATGACCATTTGGTCTAAAAAAGTTGTTCCTATGACATTTTCTTTCAATGAAAAAGTTTATTTCTTTTTTTTTCCTTTATCGGCAAATTCCATGTTTCATCATTGTAAAAAAATAGAAAAATCTAGCGTATGACAAAAAGAAAACGAGACACTATTTATAAACTTACTGGGATTAATATACTGCCAATATCATGATGTTAGATTCTTTATTTACGTATAAGATTATTTGACATGTTCTTTTTGTTCAGAGTTGCTTAGGGAAGTTTCATCAAAATCAGACCTTTATCTATTTAAGGTAGCTTTTGATTTGAATTAATGTTATAATTTCTTTCTGTACTACATATAAAGTAATTTCATGTTAATTTATGTTTATTTTATTTCTGTTCCAAGTTTTTCATATTTAAGATTTTCTGTTGTGTATTTTGTTTGTGTTCAGAAATGTTTAAGGCAATTTTCATCAAAATTATGACTTAATTTTTCTGTTTTAGATATCCTTTTAGTTTAAATTAATGTTACACTTTCTATTTCACAGTCACACAGTTTTATATTTGTTTATTTTCTGTGAACTATCATTTTCTTACTTATTATTGTAGTGTACAGTAATTATGCGATACCTTGACTCAAAAGTTAATTTTTCAGCTAAACAATTTGTGAGGCTTTTTGTAAACAGAATCTCAGATCATGATTACCTATTCATCACACAAAGATCAAAGAGGGGTTGTTTTTTTTTTCACCAACCAATGAAATTACATCTCACTTCTCGTGTCAAGACCAATTTATTAAAAAAAAAATTCTGTTGGAAAAAACGTTATAGCTTTTCTTTGTTCATCAGCAAATTCTAAATCTTCCTTATTGTAACAAAAAAAGTAGAAAAACCTAGCTAACAGTGAAATTAGTGTTAAGTTTAAACCAGTTGCTATATTAATGGTTTGAAAATATTTAAAAAAAACTACCCTTCATCTACGTCAGCAAGTCGTATTAATCAGATTTTAGCATGCTTTCAACATATTGCCTTAGCACATGGTCTTAAAACAGATAAGTTCTCATCTTTTGATCTCGTGGAAAGACAGTTAACATTATTTATCAAGAAGATCTTCACTGAAACTATGGATGTGATTAAATGCACATCAAAGAAATTTTCTTCTGGACTTTAAAATTCAGTGTTATGCAATTTTTTGTCGCATGATATCATTTTTGTTGTTGTGTTGTTTAACTTTACTCTTCTGATAATCTGTTCTTAGATCATTTTTTGGAAATTTATATATATATATATATATATATATATATATATATATATATATAGTATACATTTTTTACATACAGATTGCTATGAAAATTCTTGCCGTTGAAAAAAAATTGATTTTCTTTCGGTAATATTGTGAAGATATGCTTCCTATTTATATGAGGAACCAGAATTTGGAGTCTTTTTCGCATGCATCCCATTACCGATAAGTCCTCATTTTTGTTTCAAATGAAAGAATCGGAAACAATTTTTTTCAACAAGAAGTTATTTGCGGAAATTATGATGAGATGTCCCTTGAAACAATATTCTCAATATTTGCTTTCGTATTCCTTCAAATTCAATGTTGACCAAATTTTTTGCCACATAGCATCGTGGTTTAGCTTTGCTTCACAGGCAATCTTGAAATATATAAATCTATTTATATCATTTGTGGAATCCAAAAAGTGTTTACAGAAAAGAGGTGCACCTTGAAAAATTCTCATATTTCCCTTTGGATTTCATTAAAATTCAGTGTTGATGTGATTTTATGTCTCATGGCATCATGGTTTAACATTGCTTCTGATAATCTATTCCTTGTGTAGTTTTTGAAGATCATATACATAATATTTATCTGTTATTATACTCTTTATATACGCGATATATGTTTTTCAATTATCACTATATTTATTTATCATTGCATTTACTCATTTGTTTGTTCTTTGTTACAAAATTACAATTATTAATAGAAATATTGCAAAAAAGTATTGTTTCAATACTTAATTTTTTACAACATGGTTTATTATTTATTTATTCGGTATTGTTGATTTTGGATTATTTTGACGGGAACCAGTTTTATGTGTTTTAGATCGTTTTTTATTATATTTTAGTCCATACTAATTAAATTTTTTTAGTATTGTATTACATAGATGTTAGATAGTATTCCATCCATTCCTCATGTAATACTAATTAATTTTTTCTTCAAGTTGAAGGCTTCCTAATATATGTTATTCATTATAGTATTTTGAGGGAATCAGTTTATCAAAATTAATTTCTATCGATTTATCAATTTTTAATTATTTTACCATAGCAAAAACTTACTATTGCTATAATTTTTCTGTTGTAGTTTTTATTTATATTTTCATTCATTATTTCTGTTTGTCAATTTTCCCTCTTCTATTCAAATAATGTTTTTGTTAAATTATCCTTTACTGTGAGGCCAAATTGCAGTTCATTTAAAATTCATTAAAAAATATTTTTAATTTTTGGTTATGCTAGTTTACACAGGTTTTTAACTCCCCTAAAAATATTGTAATTGCTATAATAGCTGAATTCTCTATTTTTAAACTTAACTCGTGCGAAGAACGGGCATTCAGGTAGTAAATAAATCCTATTGCAACGAAAAAAATAAATTGGATAGGATGGCATCCCACTGGGTGCTTTAATAGGGATAGCTAAGAGGCGATTGAGTCGAGGTAGATTAAAATCAAGAGACTGAGGAGGAAGATTGAGAAAAATTGCCTGGTAGTGTTTTATCTGCTGCCCATGGGGAAGAGGAAATATTACTTGGGGTCATAAATCCTATGAATTATATGAAGAAGGAACGAAGCGAAATTCCCACAAGAAAAAGCTAGCAAAAAAGGAATTTTTATAGAAATTATCAAAACGACCCTGACTGTTTAATGTTAACTGCCACGAACACGTTTGCGGTTTCTCCATTGCAACAAAATTCCACCGAGTTCAAAATCTAGGCAGCAAATTTAAAGAGCATTGAAATTGAGAGGAGGAGTCTCAGTAACCGAAATTATCAGACTCTTTACGCGTGTATTACTCACAATTTTAAAAACTGCTTTTCAAGGTTTGGTAACATTTCTCTTCACATACATCATGCAATATTACTTGTTTTCATAAAAAGCTTTCAAGTCGCGTATACTAACTTTACACAGAATTTATTTAACCTTTCATTTTTATGATATAAAGAACAACTTGTGTGATAAGTCCAAATATATTATCTGGATTATATGGTAAATTGTAATTTTTATCACACAGAATGTCAAGTTCCAAATTGAAACTAATCATTATAAGTGGTAAAATTGAAATGACATTAAAAAATATTACATAAATAGCACGAAATATTTCTTCTTTCACAAGCTCAGTACAAGTACAGTTTATACATACATATATCGAATTTAGAGAAAGTAGATTGAAATTCATTATCATTTGAGTTGAAATTGATTTCCGATGGCAAAAAAATGTTTTTACCTTGTCTGGATCCCGTCTGGCGATGAATTGAACGATTCCACAAGAAGGCCGTTTTGTTTAGTGTCCATATTGCTAATGTTTTCTTCGGATTTCGTTTCGAGAGTTTCCCCATTCAACGACGGGGTCAGAAGATCTGAAAAATAAGCTTATTTAGTTTCTGTACATCACGAAACTTTTAGTTTTACCTTTTAAGTAGCATATCTAAATATAGCGGTTTCCCGTAACAGATAAACGTTATTTCCGATGCTCACTCATTTTGAAATAAAAAATCTTCACTTTGGATAGTTGAAATAAAACAAATGAAAAGGGACTTAAAAATAAGAAAAAAATAATGAACCATTTTTAGAATAAATAAAATTTTATTTGAAAAAAATTTTAACAAATTTTTCTTCAATACGAAACTAAGCCGAGGTAACTTGACGAATTTCAAATTAATCAGAGACTATTCAAATACTCCAATTGATTGACTGTAAATTGAAGTTCCTGTTTGAAGACTAGGCTCTCAATTTTAAACAATAGTGAGAGTTTCGTAACATGATTCAAGTAATAAGCTTTCCTTTTACTCTACTTCATTTGAAATAAGCTTTAATAAAAATTTTTATTCAATTATTATTATTTATTTATTAAATTTTTCGAGTTTCTTCATTTGAAAGCAATTTTTAAAAATGAATAGTAAAATGGCGATTTATCAAAAATATTTCACCCTGTAAGAATTTTAGTTTGACATTTTGAATATTTTTTAAAGCGTTCTATCAATGTAATTATGCCATTTAATATTAAATTTAGAAATGAATTAATGAACGACGAAAAATTCAATATGTGCAGAGATTTTTTCATTTTGGATTTGAAAAAAAAAAAAATCATTGTTTATTCAAACTAACTTCAGGATAAGCTCGGGGGAAATTTACACACACAATTGAAAGATTTTTAATAATATATTTAATAGGACCCTCTTAATCCTTTTATTATTACTTTCTTACTTTGGAAATTTCTTATATTCTTCTTCCTGCAGATAATTTACACAATTCTCAATACAATAAAATAAAGAGTACGCATCGAAATCTTGTATTAAATTTCCAATCCATGCTATAGAGAGCAATTGTTAAAAACCTCAATTAAAGCAGTTTCAGCTTAATCCAGTTCCGGAGGATAAGATGTGAAAGATTCAATGCGCAAAAGAAAAGAGAGGGAAAGTACCCTGAATCCCATCAGGAAAAGAAGCAAATAACAAAAGATTCATAATTGAGTCTCAAGAACCGATTCTTATATTGCTAGTGTTGTAACGCCTTATTTTTCACCGTAAGAGGGTACGCGAGAGCCGCCGGATGTAACTGAGTAGTGAACAGTAAAATAAAGAATTCTCTTCAAAAAGAGCAGACTTTTCCATCACATTCACTGGGGTCCAACGAGCACCAGCATTCAAAAGTCAAAACATTTAATTGATCAAGTGTAATGGTCTGCGACATTTGTCGAAATAATCAAGCACCAAAAAATAAATTTATTACCTCAATAATCATCGCAAGCATTGAACTTCGATATAGGGACGGTCACAAAACAAATCCAACATGGACGCCATTCTTAAACAAAAGAGAATCTTAAAAGGTAAGCTAACTCGTTTAGTTTCAAAAATTGATGATTTACAAAATCAAGAAAATTCTGTATCCGTTATTGAAGTTTATGAAAAAGATGTTAATTTAATAGACATTGAAATAAATAATTTAAACGATAATCTTCCAAGTACTTGTGCAGACGAAGATTTTAATGATTATGAAATGGAAAGGCACGATTTATTTTCTAAATTAGATACGCTAAAAATTATTTTGAAAGAGGAAATGAAAAACTTGTTAAGAAGGATAATAATACTAATGCATTGTGCAAAATACTATTATCACTAATGTAAACAATTTAAAACTTCCTCGCATAGACTTGCCAGTGTTCACTTCAAAATATATGGACTGGATCTCATTTCGCAATTTATTTTTAGAGAGTGTAGGGAATAATACTTTAAGCGATAGTCAAAAACTGCAGTATCTTAAACTTTCTGTAAAAGGCGAAGCAGCCACTTTGTTACAATCAATTCAAATAACAAACGATAAATATCAAAAGGCGTGAAATGCATTAACTGAACGCTTTGAGAATGAAGCAGAAAGTATAAATGCAGAATTAAATAAATTAGTTGCGCAGCCTGTTTTAAAACAAGAATCGGCACCAGGATTGCGAAAGATAATAGACACTACTCAACAGTGTATTGACACACTACATATTCTATAACAGCCCGTGGAACATTAGGACACCCTCATAATTTTCTTGCTAAGGGGGAAACTCGACTCTGAAACATTATGCGTTTGGACTCTCTAACAAAAAAAAAAATCCTCCTTCGCCGAGTTTAAATCGTTCGTCTTAAGCAGGGCGACCGCTATTAGGCAATCCTAATCAAATGTACGGCCTAATAGAGGCAGCCTGTAACTCCAATTATGTATAGATCGTCACCCATTGGCCTCAGTTTGTGTTCGTGGAACGCAAACGAACTGTTGAACAGAAGGATCGAACTACGAATCTTCATAGAGAAGCACTCTCCTGACATTATGCTTATACAAGAAACACACCCGAGACCATCACACACGTTGAACATCGCAAACTATCGCTGCTACCGTAATGACAGACCTGCTGATGATCGCGCGGTGGGAGGCACACTCATCTTAATTAAAAACAACATTAAACATTATCACCTACCCACACCACCATTACAAGCCATTGAAGCAACCATCGTAATTATCACTCTTACAAACCACAATCCGATTTCAATCATTTCCAACTACACAATCCACCTAACTCTGACACTAACACCCTTACAATTGATTTGGAAAATCTAATTCAAACCAGCAGTGACTGTGTGATTTTCGGCGATTTTAATGCCACGCACAGCGCCTGGAACTGTACACACAACTCCACTAGAGGTACCAAGCTGTTAAATTTCGAAAACCAACTCAACTTAAATATCGCCTACCCAAATTCTCCTACGAGATTTCGACATGGTACTGCAAACACCATCGACATAGCTATTATTCGAAATTTCTTTTATCCTTATGACATTTACACAACACATCCGACCTTTCTTCAAACCACAATCCAGTTTTCATTAATTTTAAACTCAAAACACCCATACACACTAAAAATCCTAGAGATATTTTCACATGTTGGTCGGAATACACACAACCAATTTAAACAATAACATATCACTTTTTGATTATCACCCAAATAATATTCAAAATTTTACAGATATTGATAACAGAATTAAAAACTTCACTAGCACGATTCTAGCCACACATAGCCACGCCTCCCGTCCAATAGGAAATCAGCATCGCAGCTATACCCCACCTCATATTCACCAGCTCATTCAACACAAAAACAGACTTAGAAAACAATATCACAGAACATAAAGAGTCCAGCTCTAAAGACAGAACTTAACCGCACACAACAACTTATTAAAAATACTCTCAAGCAATACATGGAACCAACGCCTAACTGCACTCAACACTCAAGACAACAGCCTCTGGCGTACACAAAAATTCTTTAAAAACAAACGACATGCAATTCCACCCCTCGACTGCGCCAGGGGAACAGCCATCACACACACACAAAAAGCAAATCTACTCGCGGACACTTTTAAAGACAATTTTACAGAAAACACGTACCACGACAGAGACGTTGACACAGACAATCTTATTAACAGTACTGTAAATTCCTCTTTCTCTCCACTAACCCAACTACCTACCTCGACCCCGTCTTTCCGGAGGAAAGAATTACTTACATTAAAAAAATCAAGCTTAAAAAAAGGCTCCCGGAAAAGACGGGATTACTAACCGAATGTGATTAAAAATTTTCCTATATATCAAAGCTATATTCATCCTAACAATTCTGATTAATAAAATTCTAAAATTTAATTACATTCCCTGTCTGGAAGGAGGTCGTTATTTTTCCATTCCTAAAACCAGGTAAAAACTAAATTCTCCGATTCTTATCGTCCAATCTCCTTGTTATCAACTTTAAGCAAAATTACTGAATATATTATCCTTTCCAGACTCAAAAGTTTCACCTTGCAAAATAACATTATTAACCCAAATCAATAAGGGGATTTACTAAAAATCTCTCTACTATTCACCCTCTTCTAAAGCTCACGGAAACTATTTCTGCAGGCTTCGAGAAGCACAAAACTACTGGGGCCATTTTTCTCGATATCCAGAAAGCCTTTGATATAGGGTCTGGATAAACGACCTCACGTTCACACACACAAGCTGATATCATACAACTTTCCCCTCCACTCACTCACCTCATCCTTTCGTATATTACTAATCGAACTTTTACAGTACGTGTTAACGACACATATTCCGATCCCAAAAACACGCTGGAGTGGTCCAAGATAGTTTACTTGGACCAATTTTATTTAATCTCTACCTAAATGACATTCCATCTTACACTCTCACAAACATTAATATGTACAGTCAGTCACAAAAGTCTACATACACCTATCAAAATAGGGTTATCTCTAAAACTAATTAAGTTTCAATTTGAAAAATTATATCAATCTTTCAATTTCAGCTAAAAAATATGCTGTTCACAATAAAAAGTTCAGAAATAATAATTACTGGGACATTTTGTGAAATGTGTAGCGATTGTCACGTCATAAAAGTCTGCATACACTCGATTGGCTGATAAGAATTTTGCATACAAATTTTTTTTCAAAGATCACCTTAGTTTGAGGTGACACATGTTGTTCTATATTCTAATCTTCATTTGCCGCGATTTTTCAACATTGTAACTTCAACAAAATGAGCCAGGGAAAGGAAACATCTTTAGAACTTCGAAATCTGATCGTAAAATTGAAAGGTGAAAAGAAATCTTATTCCGAAATTGCCAAAATTGTAAAAAAACCTCGATCAACTGGGCAAACAATCTATAGAAATTACGTTATGCGTGGAAATGTGCTCAACAAATCTCGATGTGGTCGTCCACACAAGCTTAGTGATCGTGATGCAAGAGCCATAGTAAGAAAAGTGAAGAAAAATCCGAAAATTAGTGCTCCAAAATTAGCGGATCGAATTGCAACAGCAAGTGGAAAGAAAGTACATCCAGAAACTGTTCGTAGAATTCTTCGATCAGGCGGTTACAATGGCAGAGTTTCCAGCAGGAAACCGTTCATCTCATCTGTGAACCAACAGAAGAGACTTGATTTTGCTTCTCCACACGCTGACAAAGATTTTGACTTTTGGAAAACAGTTGTATTCACCGATGAGAGCAAATTCAACGTGTTTAGAAGTGATGGCCACGGAAATGTCTGGAGAAAAAACACAGCAATGAACCCCGAGAATTTGACTCCAATTGTGAAACACGGCGGAGGTAGTGTGGTGGTTTGGGGTGCAATGGCGGCATTTGGAGTGGGCAATTTGGTATTCATCGATGGCAACATGAATAAAAATTTGGATACTTAAAGATTCTGCAAAGCAATCTACACCCCTCGGTCCAAAAATTGGGACTTGGGAGCAACTTTGTCTTTCAACAAGACAATGATCCGAAGTACACAGCTAAGATTGTTAAGGAATGGCTGCTCTACCGCACACCTAAGCAACTGCATTCCCCGCTACAGTCGCCGCGCGGACCTTAATTTCATCGAACACCTCTGGGTGGAAGTTGATAGAAGAGTTCAGCAACAAGCAATATCCAGCAAAGAAACTCTGAGGAAGGCCATAGAACATGCCTGGGCCCAAATTTCACCTGAGACGACGAAGAATCTTGTTATGTCAATGCCAAACCGAATGCAGGCAGTTATTGCTTCAAAAGGAGATCCTACAAAATATTAACATTACATTTTTGCTTATTAATTATTGCAAATTGTGTTGTTCTGTCCCTGTATGTAGACTTTCGTGACTATATAATTTCATATTTTGTTTATTTTTGATATATTTTTTAATGAATATGTTCATATAATTTTCTTTATTGGATATGAATTATTATCTAAGATAATTACGAAAATAAAGTTGTATTTTCAAAAATATAAGTATCGTACTAGATCTGTGTGTATTGGGGGGGGGGGGGGT
>BMAV01005967.1:363521-376753 GCA_019973955.1 Trichonephila inaurata madagascariensis
TTTTCGATATAATTTACTTATCCTTATATACTTTCTTATATTTGAACATATTTTTACTAATTTTTACTGTTATGCGGAGCTATTCTTACTTTCTTTTGTATTGACGAGAAATATTAATATGGTGATGTAATAATGCTGTAAGTTTAACACATCAAATATTTTTAACTTTATATTAGTAGTTTATTAATTTTTTGGGGTTATATTTTATTAAATTATCATTAGTGTACTTTATTTTCCAATAATTACATATTTATAGTATTTCCTCCTTCAGAAATATAGCCACAGTAGTACAATAGCAAACTCTTGGCCTTAAGATATCCAGCTAGTTTAAAATCACCATTTTCATTAAAAAAAAATCTTAATTTATTTTATAGTCTATTTTTGTAGCCTGTTAAATAAGCTTTCTAAAACTATCGTACTTTTAATTCTGAGTCAGTTAGAGAAAAAGTTATAGCTGTTTTTGTTTGAGGTAGTAAGCCCGAATCGAAACCAGAAGTGTGAGTTTAAGGTTGATTTTCACCGGCAAAATGAGGTTTTTAATCATTTAAAATATTTTAACGAATTCTTTTTATGTTTAGTAAACTTTATTTCACTTTATAAATGTTTTAATAGATATATTTTGCTTTAAAATAGGCAACAGTTAACTGATTACAATGTTGGTTTTGATTTAAATGAGTTGCTATCTTTTTATCATTTGTGTTCAAAACTAGATCTCCTTATAACTTTTTTTATTAGTATTTTTATATAGAGTTATAGTCGTTTTTTTAATTAAATTAAAGTTGCCATGCCAAAAAGAAGAGATTTCCAGAGAGCAGTATTTGTTAGAGAAACGTCGATAGAAATATCAAAGGATCTTCCAAGTTCACTCATTAATTCTATTAAAAAGACTTGGGAGATTTTGATCGCAAAGTTCCTTATAAGAAAATGTCTTCACGGAAAGCTCAGAACTGCAATGAAAGTCTTAACAATGTCGTGTGGAGTATAATCCCAAAGGCAATTTTGTTGAGCAACAAACCCTCCGTTTAAGGAATTACATCGCAATAATACTTTTTAATTCTGGGTTTGCTGGTCTATTACCTCTACTTTAAAAGTTAGGAATGAAATTATGTTCTGAAATGAAAGAATATTTTTCGTACCTCGACAAAACGAGAATTGTTGATTCTACGAGGCATTCTAAACCAGATAAGAAACTGTCTCGTAAAAAAAGAAAGGTTCTTCAAAACTAAAAGTTTGAAGTATGAGGTTCAGGAAGGCACAACATACGAATCTGGAGAGTTTTAAAACCTTCCTAAATCATTAAAAAGTTTTATTGCAAATATAAACCTTATTTTGCATTTTGTGGAGAATGTTATTTTTGAGCATAATGGTTAACGGTAAGAGTGATATTTCTTAAAGTAAATAAAATATTCTTATGAAATTTTTTGAGTTTTTTCTTTGTATTATAATGAATGCTTTCTGCTAAAAGCCAAGGGTAATATTTCAATTAAGGTATTTTTTTATGTGTAATTTTATATGAAAAAAAAGTTTAAGAAAATTCTGGGTTTTTTCGTCTCGAACACATGTATTTCATAATTTTACAGTAGAATTTGAACTTTTTAGTATAAAGCATAGTTAAACGTGTTAAAGAATTGTATTCCTGCAAACATTTTATTTATTTTTGTGATATATATTCTTTTTAGAGTTGCTTGCAAAAGAGCAATTTTTTGTAATGTTTTGGTAGAAATTTCTCAATATTTTGAAAAATAAGCTTTCAAAAAATTCTTCTTGCTGTATTTTTATAGTTTATCAACATACTTAATTAAAAAATAACTAAATGATTATTTAAGTTATATTTTAGAAAATTGTCTCCCAACCCAGTCGGATACCTTAAGAACCAAGAATGAGTTTAAACATGCTTTTTACCCAGCCAACCTTCACCTGTAATTTGCCTATACTGCTGTGCCATAGGAAAGGAGAAAATATTATAAATAGGTAATTATAAAATACGCTAATTCTTATTAAAATTAAGATTTGATAAATTACTTCTAATATATCGAGTTGAAAACCTACGTATAAATTACTGCTAAGATAAAACTCAACACAACGCCTCGTCAATATTTCCCAACAAAACAAAAGGGAGTAGCGCATAAAAGTGAAAATGAGTAAAATAAGATGAAATAAAATTTTATATTGATAGGAAATTCATTGGAATTCAAAGGAATACTCCTCAGGGACTTTTCACTCGACTGGTGGCAAAAAAGTCCTTTTCAGTAACTTAATCGTTGTATGTTGAAAAAGGTATTTGCTACTTAAGTTTGGCTAGGTAGTGTTTTTCGTAAACATTTCAATTGGAGATTTTAAGTTTCCAAACACACTGACAGTATAAATTGACTTCAGAAACCGTTTTAATCTACAAGATTTCTTGAAACTATATCAATATTTACATGCTGCGATAAACTAAATGATAATTTTTACTTTGAGACATTCGAGATAAGGCAAGTCAAGAGTTTTAGCTTAGAGATTCATCTTCTTAAGCTCACAATTCGCGAATTTTTGCCTTTTATACGCTCTATTCTATAAAAGAGAATTACTTTTGAAATTATTAAATAAATCAAGAAACATCGGTGAAAGTCATGATGAAGCAAAAATAATTGAAGAGGAGTAAAAGAATTTCTTTCTCGTATTTCTCTTAAAAACACAAACTAAGTTACTATTTAAAATATTACTTGCCTATGAATAAAGAAAGTCCTTTGGAGAGAAATACGATAATTATTTCAAACAATTACATTATTGAAAATAGTTTTTAAGTGCGTTATCAAGTGTAGTGAATTTGGCAATGAATTGTTTGATAATTTGGCCTTTTTTGAAGCCAATGGTTTTCAAAATAAATAAAATAAAAAGGAAATGAAAATTAAGCTATATAAAAATGCAAATACAAATGTTCGAAATGTTATCTCTGAATTCAGAGAAAGGTGTTTGAATAATAAACATGGTTATTACATCGTCTACTTGAAATGGAACACGAAGTCCATCTGTTAAGAGGATTGAAAAAGTGAAATAGTATTCGCGCAATAATACCTAAAATGTGCCTTCCTTGGGAAAAAGCGAGTTCATTAAAAATATCGAAAAATCATTGGCAATTAAAACTGATTCATCGTTTTTAGCACACGAAATATTCTTTCGTTTTTTTGATTGTTACGAATACCAGTATTCAAATATTCCAAATTTCAGAAGTGTTCTTAAAAAAATGGAATAGAGTTACGTAATAAATATCCATGCTCTTAGTCTCTACGATGGACATATTTCATGACCAAAAAGTTAATATCCCCCCCCCCCGCCGAATTATTTTTATACCCTGGCTTATAATTACCCTAAAAGCTTTTCAACACACTGTCATTGTAGATGATGTAAGTAAAAAAACGAGTTAGACTTCTTTTCATCATCATTTCTATATTAAAATGTAATTGACAAATAATATTGCGATGAAAAGTTTTACAGCATTCTGCACAAATGCAATTTTATGAAATAAAGTTGTACAATATGGAGAAAAACGAGATTTATCTTATGTTGTATTTGTTCAGCCCTGAAGAAAAACTGTCTCACAGAAGACGTTAAGTGAAATATTTTGCCCCAGAATTTTATAGATGAATTCATCCAGGAGTTGCACGGAAGAAATAACATTGAAAGGAAATTCAGCAGAATCGAGACACGTGACCTTAGGATGTGACTTCTCCATACGTCAGTGATATAGGCGTAATAAAAACGATATCGCTTGTTAAAATCTCTATATTAATAGAAATCACTCAATTTGTTAAAAGAGCATTATCGTTCGAAGACGATGTGCTTTTTATGGGAGCATATTAACGGAGCATACTCCTCTCAGTTTAACATTAAATTCAGTAATGGATTTGGGTTCACAATGAAGTATTGATTCTTGCAAACACTAAAACTTCTTTTTTGGCCCATTTTGAAATGCCTATATTTACAAAATAACACCAAGATTTCTCTTCATTTTCTTATATTTTGAAACTTAATTTCTAAAGCAAATTTTCAAAATGGTCTTTCGTCCAATTGAAAAAAGAATTTAATGAATTCCTGTAATCAAACATTCACACAAATGTCAACAGTTTGAAGCCAAAAGGACTCAAATTTAACACTAATTATGCACTCCATGGAAAGTGGAACTAAGGCAGAGTCATATGAAAACTGCTACGATGCATACGTCAACAGACCAGCCCCCCATCTCAACAAGAGAATCCCACAAACTAATGTCTATCAATTCCAGTAATGTATCGCTCATCAGTAGCATCAAGACTTTCCCCTCGAGGAAAGGGGCGATCTGCAAACAGCAAAAGACGGGAATGAATTTCTTTTCGTCGAACGCGTCCATAGCATAGCTGTGGGCCGGTAGGTTGGGGAAACACTCATGCCACGATACTCATGGCCAACAACTTGTAGCTTTAAGAAAACATTTGAATCCATTCAAGTATGTATTAAGTTATTTCCCTATTTCATAGAACACAGTAACAGATAATTTGATAATAGTAGAACGAATTTTTAAAAAAAGCTTATTTTAATACTTTTCGAATCTAGTAATTCCATTACGCATGTGTGATATTAAGTTAAATAACCTAACAAAAAAATTTCTAACGCGTAAATAAATTATCAATAGATGTTGAAATATATCGATGAAACATGGTATTATAAAAGATTAAAATCTCAAAAATAATTTTAAAACTAGAATTTTATTGCAATTCAAAAGTGATGGAATTTTCTACTCTAGATTTAACACATTTCAGAACTTTCTTTTAAGTTTACTCTTAAAGGATTTAATGTTTAATATATATCTAAACAGGAAAAAAAAGAATGTTAAACTGATTTCTTCAAGGAAAAAGTAATCGTTTATATATATAATCATATTGTAGCAAAATTAAATTTCATTGAATAGCTTGATCTACGAATATTCAAATCTTTCGATGACGTGAATCACTGCCTTTGAAAATTGCTGGTCAAAATCTTTAATTATTACATGCCATCACAAATCACATTTATTCACTTCACGATAAATGTCTCACTGAAGAATAATTTTCAAGATTTTATCCAATACTCAGGAAAGTTCTATTTTTAAGTCTGCTGTGAAGTTTATGAAACAGACAATATTGACTCACTTATAATATTCACCACAACTCGGTCCTCATTTTGAGTTAACAGATTTTAATGTTAGGCTCCAGCTTTTTGACAAAATTTGAGATATTTAAAAGAGTTGAGAAACAAAAATTCAAATCAATATTACTCATTAGATAATTTGAACTTACTCAGAATATTTAAGTTTAGCTTCTCATTTTCACTTAAATGAAGATAAATATGTATATTTTACTTTGGAAATTATACAAAACGACATTGGTTTCATTTCTATTTAACACAACACACTGCAAAACTGAGATTTATGAAAATTTTCTTTCCCTAAGAATTTTTTCTGTGAAAATAGACTGGATATTTAAAAAACAGATTGAAAAAAGTTGAAAAACAGTAGTGTAACATTAAGAAAAAATTTCAGTTCAATCAAACATTCCATGCATTAGCTTCCGGTTTCCCATCCCATTTAGTTTTTCATTTCAGTTGAATTCCTTATGAATAATTATTTCTCATCGAGTGCGCACAGTGATTTTCCCATTTCATAAACATATTTGTGCTAAACATTTTTATAGTCTGCGAAAAACATTCATCTGCCAAATCTCCCGAGTTCAGATGCTTTACATAATCGCCTTATCTGGACACATGAAGAGAAAATCATTTGGACAGCTTCGGATCATTAAGAGCTCTTTCAAATAAATAGAATCCCATGCTCATTAACATGTGTATCGCTTGAACAACTTCAAACGGCTCCAGCCACTTCCATTGATGGGGCTTCAAATACTAGCTTTATATCGACTCGAAAATATCCAAAATAAAGATTTACTTTGCAAATGAATTAGCGATTTTTCGGTAAATATGATTGTTCAAAGGATTCAATACATCAAGTCATAGTTTAGAATCGGGAAGATTTCTGTTTGAAAATTGTTTTTCCTTAATATCAAATGCTTATGTTATCTTTTGACAAATCCAAGTAATGTAAGCATAAAAAAACTGAAACGATGCAAGTCATCACTTTTTGAAACTGGGCTCAATAAATAAAAGTATATTACACACATCTGCTTAATATCTGAACAAAATAAAACTGTTTGAGTAAGAACATCGAAAAGCCTTTACACAATGGCACAGAAAAAAAAAATTATTATTAAAACTATTATTTCATTCAAATGGCATTGGAGCTTAAAAAAACCACATATATAATATAACTATCATAACATTTTTGAATAAGAGAATTTTCAAACGTAATTTCACACGCAAAATCCGAATGGTTTATTTAAAAAAAGTTTTAAAAAGTTGGGTGCATAACACATAAAAAAGACTTCATTTTTCATTCAGATGGTTTCCAACTCAAAAATGTGAAAAATACAGCTCATTGCAAAGATTCAATGCTTAGTTTCTCATGTTTGGGATGAAAAGTAGAAGTTTTGGATTGTAAAAGTTATCTTATTTATACGACGATTCCATTCCCCTACTAAATCTCATTTACGAGATGTTCTCATTTGGATGAAAATGCAATTTTTCCGCTCTACAGAAAAATTCCATTGATGGATCTTAAAAAATCCAAACTAGCTGAATTAGAAAAAAACAAGTAAATAGCGGATTTTTTTCATTGTTATTCAAGATGAACTGAAATACAAAAAAATATTCTTGAATTGAAATATTCACATAAATTACCAAAAGACTTGACCCGAACTGAAACAGTTTTAAATGTTGCTTCAAATTCTATGTGATCTCTTCTCAATTTTTAATATAAACGATCCTCTGAAGTTTTTTCACGGAACGTTATTGTACGAATAGGTTTTAATACACTCTCTAGAAATACTTATGTAATTCATGTCATTCATAAAGCTTAGAAAATAACTGATTTTTCATTTCTATATATTTTTGGACAGAATACTAAACATAAAAAATCTACATTATTTCACAATCTATTTACAAAATGTTTTTAATGAATTCTCGATTTCGAGACGGCAATAAGATCATTTTGATAATTGTAATCGAACAGTTTCAGAACGTTCTTCAAAAAGTACAATTAGTCAAAGAAACAAAATTTTCAATTCATATAGGATTCAAGAAACAAATCCAATGGTATTAATGAACTACTTGGAATCCAATTGCATGATACACACGCGTTTAAAAATGTCTTCTCGAGAAGGGGGAAAATGGGTATTTTTCCCTTCACCATCGAAACACATGTTTTCCAAAATTGAAAATAACCCAAATTGCCCGTGGTTTAATCGCAAAACGGTAGAGGGCGCTTGTTTAGACAAAGTTGTTGGTACTTATTAAAAAGTCAACTGTTAGAAAGGTGTAAATGAGTCCCACTACTTACTTTCACTCGTTAATAGTGCCCCCAGTGTATTCCAAAACGTGCAGTTCGCGAACACTTGCTCCAATGCTCTTCGACCACAACAGCCGTTGCCACGGAACCAACTAGTGGTTTTTTTTTCGTCTGCCACTTTCCTCTTACTCCATGACGTCAATCCCCCCCCCCCCCCCCTCTCTCTCCGAATCGTTTGTAATGCGTGCTGCCATTTCCTCAGGGAAAGTATCTCGACTGATTGACAGAAGAAGGTCTCTTCATTAAGATCGCATCAGGAAATCAAGATCTGAATCTGATGAAATCGATTGGGTGTTTTTGAATTCAAATTGTTACAAACATTCGACAGAATCTCTTCTGGGTATTCAAATCTATTGGATTCTATTCGTGAAACTTCCCTGTAATTGTCTTGGGCACATTTCAAAAGAAATCAACTGAACAACCCTGCTATTAATCTTTATTATTTGAAAAATAAAACGAAAATTTATCAAAGTTTTTTTTAGCTCTTAATTTCACTCAAATTTAAAACACAAATCAGTTATGAATTTACTTTTCTTTTCAAATCCATTCTCTTACACATCGATAGAAAATTCTTTCCAAATAAAATACAAACATATATACATAATATACTCAAGCAGGAAATTTGGACATTCTATTTGAATTTCTCTAATTGTAGAATTCGGAAATTTTTAAAGAAACGTTTCATAAATAGTGAAGGAAAAAAAGAGCAATTATTTGAAAAGAAAGAGCTGATGAGTCATGGATTCGAGTCCGTGCCCCTTGTGGGGGAGAACCATCAATAGTTGACTTCGGAGGGATTAATAAACAAAAAGGAAACCATTTTTTTTTCTTATAGGGGATTATTTAAAAGGGAAAATAATAGATGACAAGTTTGAAAGTAAAAAATCAACCACAAGAAAAAGTAATAACGCAAAGGAATTGCAATGATGTTTTCAAGTCTTTGTGCTGCCTAGAGGTGAGCGTTCCTAGCGTGTCATGAGTTGGAGCCACTCAAGACCCTCCTTGTAGAGGGGCTGATGCACGCGGTCCTCTCGCTGGCTTGATGAGGTAGTTTGGAGAGGAGATTGTCGGCTCAGGTGTCGTCCTCGTCACTTGATCGTGGGTCAAAATTATGAGGTCCGTCGCCAATAGCCGTTTGCAATAACATATGTATTTCGTTTCATTTCCCTTTCACATTTGTAATATGTAAATTTAATGTGTGCTACCGTATCCTATGATTTGGCTCAATAAAGATTGAACGCGGGGGATCGTTTTGTAGCTCTAAACCTCTTTCGGGTGAGCTCGGCTCCCTTGGGCATTCGGCCAATAGCCGTTGAGATGCTTTCGAGAGTGTTATGTAAATAAGCACTCACTCGAGACCTTTTGCTAGTTCTTCAATTGAAATAGATTTGTTCCATCTTGATTTCCCTATTGTTTTTCAGATTAGATATTTACAGAAGTTTTAATTTTTAGAAAAAATTATTGAGTTACTAAATATAAGAATTTTTGGACGGAAACTGTAAAAAAGTCAAATGCAAGCAATGAGTAGATAAGAGTCGAGTATTATGGAATACATTTCTAAAAATAACTTAACTGGTTTTTGATAAAAAGCTCGAAATATAATCATGGATATATCCTGGAAATGATTGTAAAGAATTAACACTTGTCAAAAAGAATAATATTTATTTTTATATTGTGAAAAAGTTTATTTTTTTAAAAGAAAAAAAATGATAGATGGAGTATAATATGGAATAAGTGGTTTAAACCATTGGAAAATTTCATAAAACATTGTTATTTCTAACTATAAAAGTCCAAGTTCATTGTACAGAATGGAACAATTCACTGCTGCCGGACTCATCTCTATGGCTAGAAGTCCTGTCTAATTTTCTAACCAAGTGTCTTTGAATACACTTTTCTTCTGAAACCTCTTGTTCCTTCTTTTTGTCCTTTTCTTTAACTTTATCCTCTAGGGCGAGTAGGCTATTATAGAAAAAGATCCAGTTTTCCTGCCTGTTGTTTATGTTTTGTTTCGATTCCAATGGATTCAACTTTTAAAAAGTATAATAGCCTTTGTGTGGCTTCATATCCTACAAAACCTGTAACGGTCACTTTTAAAAATTGTACTTTAATTTAAAATGTGAGGCTCTATTACTATTTATATAATTAATAAATATTGTTTAGCTATCAATATTATACTCCACACAAAAACTCATTCTTTAACTTTATTTAGTATATTTTGTCGAGTCCTATGGAAACTACTTTTACTTCGGGTATTATGGAATACTATGGATTCCAAAATACCCGACACGCGTTATCTTGGAAAATGAACATTTCAACTGAAGGACAAAAAACATGGTTACAGCTAAAAAACCGCCACAGTATTACAAATAACGATTCTTTAAGTGGCCGCGGTAGCCGAGTGGTATAGGTATCGGATCGTGGTTGGCTTTATCACGAGTTCGACCCCAGTACCACTAAAGACCCGCCGTGTAGGGCAGCGATGCATGCTAAATCTGTCGAGAGCTGAAACGTCCTCCCGTTGGTGTGATGTGGTAGTTAGGAGAGGGGGTAGCTAGTTCAGGTGTCGTCCACGTCACTTGACCATGGTTCAAAATGACGTGGTCCGTCGCCAAAAGCCCTCGTGTAGTTGAACAGTGCGACGTTAATATTCACTCACTCACTCACTACGATTCTTTAAGTGTACATTATGCTTAACTTCAAAGTTCAAGTTATATGTACACTAGTACGCGTAAAAATGTTTGAAAACTTGCCTGCAAAAACTTTTGAAAATCGCAAAACACACTTTGTTCTGTTGCGATTCAAGCCAAGCGGTCAACTCTCACTGCAATCCATCATGAGAGGCTTTCTTCTGCAGTTCCTCTCCCATGACAATCAGAGCCAAAACCTCGGTATTCCATAGACCCGACTATTCCACAATACCCGACTCTCTTATATTTTTTATTTTTATTTTGTTCTCTCTCTCAATTACGTAAGCCCTCAAACTTAAATTAAGGTTGTAGTCCGCGCGGTGGGACGGGTTCAAAAATTCCATTTCTTTTACTTATTTATTTTACATTTTTAGGCAGAAAAACATCTTTAAAATGTACCCTAAAATTTTCAGACTGAAATTTTTAATATTTTCAAAGTTCTAGCCAAAAGAAGAGAGAGCGCCGTAGTGTGTTTATGAAAGTGTGTTGACGCGGCAGCTACTCTGGCCGTTCCCTCTTTTATTGTCCTTCCGTCCTAGGATACGTAGGTATGTGTATTATAGCAAACTTTTTCGATTGACAAAGAGGAAATAGAAGAGTTTTGTACAGTATACAAAACCCTCAGCACTTTGACTGTCAAGATTCTTGGTGCAAATATTAACAATAGAAAGCGGAAAATCAAGAGAGAGTACTTATGAACACCCAATAACGTTTGACGAGCAATTTATAAATTTTATAAAACCAGTGTACGAGACTTTAGCATCTGACGATTTGTTGAAAAGATGTTTGGGTGGAAACACCTGAAAAATAATAACGAAAGTTTTAATCACAGTGTATGGAATTTCGCTCCGAAGCATACTTTTACTGGGAAAAACGTTTTGGAAATTGATGCTTATACAGCTGCCTGCATCTTTAACAGTGGCGCAACGTACACCCCCGCATCGCGGGGGGGGGGGCAGAACTATAGAGGGCCCAAACCCTATATTATGTTATGGTTTTGGAGTTCTTTGTGAGATCCGGCTTGGGGCCCCAAACTTGACTTTGCAGGGGGGCCCTAACATTCTCCGTTACGCCACTGATCTTAAATGAGGGTTTTCTACCTGTACTCAAAGTTAATATAGAGATGACGGGCGTCACAATAGTCAAACAGCCAGGGACAACGCTGACATTGTTGACAATGCACGAATTTTGAGGTCAGAGAAAACTGCAGAGCCAACTGTAAAGAGACCAGAACCTTACGCGCAGGGCTCTCAAAGCCGCTGAAAATGATAACTTTGAGGAAATGGAAAGATTTATCTATGCAGGCATAGCTGATTGATGTAAGTATTGTCAAAAAGTTTTAACGCGTTTTTCTCGAAACCATGTTTTTGAAATTTCGGGGAAGCACTGACCCAAAACTATTCAACCGATTTGGCTAAATTTTTGACCTGTTATTCTAAATACACATATCTAAATACTTAACCCTTAAAACATTCAGTTTTTTAATAATAAATTAATATTTGTAAACAATTAATCAACGAAAAAACTTAGATTTTAAGAACTCTTTTTCACAAGAGAAAGTAGAGAGAGAGTAGTCCGCCATTTTTTTTAATTTGCATATTATTGTGTGTGGTTAGTTCCTTAGAATAAAGTCTACAGAACAATAATCTCTTTGATTTTTTTTTATTTTAAATGACTACGGAAGGCTGTGTGCTTCCCCAAAACAGCTCACCTTTTTTTCGAGGACTGACATAAATAATTATAAACAAATTAACGTAAAATTAAGTCAAAAAATTTTTTGTACATTTTAAAAAAACTACTAAAAACATGTAAAAATTACAAAATGATTGCATTTTATTTTTTTGTTAAAAAAATGCACGAAAAAACATCGAAATTTCGGCTGTCACACAGAACTACTACCTTAAGTGAAAATAATACTAATATGCTCAAATCTTATCAGTACCATTCTGCAAATCAAAACATAAATTAAAGAATTATCGAAAGCCGTGTTCTACTGTACACAACTCATGGAAATGTATTTATCATCATTATGGTAACTTCTACACTTCTAAATTTTAAAAATATAACTAGTTTAGAAAATATAGAAGTTGCAACTTATAATAAAGTAAGCATACCAAATGCACATGTGTGTACACTTTAAAAAATTTATATAAAAAAATTCTCATATGTAAGGTATTTTCTTTAACCTGCTTTTGACTTTAACATCTTCTCATCTGTTCTATCAGGCTCACATTTTAGTATTTATTTCACGTTGAATACGAAACACTTTTCACACATATAACATTGGACATATTTCAACCCTTCTATTTTTCAACATTTTCATTTCAGATTGAGAAAAGAGAATTTTCATTTTGGACTGATTATATCTCTACAAGTACTGGACAGATTGAATGAAATCGGACATGTGGAAAGGCACTAAACATGAACATTGGAATCTATGACCAGTACTTGATTTTCTGTACTTGGTGATCCTTTTTTTGTATGACAAAAGCAGTCATAAAGTACGTTATGTTTGTGGCATTTTTTTACGAATTGAAAAGTATTCTATTTTTTTTTTCTTTTTGATTTATTTCTGTCGTTATTGAGTGCATCTTTATTTTTTAACATATATCCCCCTTTTTTTTCTACAAATATCATTTTTGAACCTTATTTCCTTTTATATTAATATGTACGAACATTTACTGTCATATAAACAGAGAATAATCTTTGCTAAAATTATATATATAAAGAAGCCCACAGTGGCTGAGTGGATTTCCACACCACATGCCCGAGGTTCAAACCCCGGGCTGGGCAAGGTAAATTCAGCCTTTCATCCCTTCAATGGTTCGATAAAATGAGTACCAAGCTCGCTTGGGAACTTAACACTGGGGGGTTTCGCATCAGATTGACCACCTGACCGGAACATCTGCTCATGCACCTCAGGGCACAAGGTCATGTATTCTGAGCTGGGCACAGTAGGGCTTGTCCCTCAAGGCATGTCACGCTACTGAGAAGTTAAAATTAATTTTATCAAAACATCACAATCATTGAGATTTTTTTGTTCACGGGGGTGTGAGGGGGGGGGGGGGGGGGGGGGGGGGGGGGGGGGGGGG
>BMAV01005967.1:395413-410977 GCA_019973955.1 Trichonephila inaurata madagascariensis
TTTTTTCAAAATGGTTTGAAACTGTCATGCCAAAATTGAAGCCCCAAAGTATTATTGTAATGGACAATGCCCCCCACTATTCAGTGAAAAAGGAGAAAATTCCAACAAGTTCTTGGGAAAAAAGTGGAAATCAAGAATGGTTGTCGGAAAAGAAAATTACATGGAATCAAGACTTAATTAAAATTGAACTTCTGCAGAAACTAAATCAAATAAAGCATTTACATAATAGTTACAAAGTGGAAGAAATAGCAGAAAAATTTGGTCACAAAATTTTAGGATTATCGTCTTATCACTGCGAGCTCAATCCAATTGAGATGATTTGGAGCCAAGTAAAAGGTTATGTTGCAAGAGAAAATAAAACTTTAAAACTTAACGAAATAAAGTAACTTGTAACAAATGGAATAGAGGAGGTCTCAACTCAAAATTGAACGAATTGCATCAACCATGTAATTAAAAAAGAGAAAGAGATGTGGGAAATTGATGGACTTGTTGATGAAATTTGGGAAAACCAAAATTATTTCTGTGGGCAGTGACTTTTCGGATAGCGATTCAGAACTAATGAGTGCTGACGACTTGTAAAAAAGTATCATCAAAGTCCTCCCGTTAGCGTAGTATGGTAGTTTGGAGAGAAGGGTGCCAAAGGTGTCATCCTTGTCACTTGACCTTGGCTCAAAAATTACGATGTTTTTCTTTAATAATGCAATATAAGTGTATACATAGTCAACTATGGAGTCAAATGGAATAGGATGGAATAGTCAAATGGAATAGGATTCTCGCCCCTCACTCTGGAAACTGTGCTTTAAATATAATATTTAATGCACAGGTAAATGGTTCCATACTGGTTGGAGAAAGCCCGTGCAACGGCGGGCCATGCAGCTAGTAATATTTATATAAAAAAGGTTGATTTAATATTTTAAATTACCTTATTTGAGTAAATCAAATTTCACCTTTTTTTTTTTAGACACAATGCTTTTAAAAATATTCATTATTTAAAAATCTCCTTATTTTTATAACCGAAGTATATTAATGTAAATCTCTTCTTGTGCAATGCTTTCGTTTTGATTCTAAGCGCTTCCTACATGGCGTGTTAAATATACATGTATATATAATTTGATTTATGAATACCTAATAAAAGAGAAATTGTCCTTTCAAAGGCATTTTCTGGAACTTTTATACAATAAATATAGGCTTAAATTTCAAAATAAATAATTTTTGTATTAAATTATAATAAATAATTTTTTTTCTTTAAAAGTTATACTTATTGTGAACTGAATATATAAACTTTGCATATAATGTTAGTAACATAATTTTTGAAATATGGATCGGGATATTTTTTGCCAGATAAACTATAGATTTTATAAAAGATTATAAGTTTTAATATTGATAAATTTTTAAAATTAATCCCAAAATTCTATTATATGCTTCTGCATATCGTAAGTTAACGTACATAAATGGCATTTACATATAATGAGAAAAATTATTACAAACTGATTTAAAATAGTAATTATGGAGAAAAGGTGATTAATTCTTTATCAAAGAGATAGAAATTTGTATTTTATAAGTAGATGTAATATAAATGAACTTATGAAACTAAAGATATATGAGCCATTTTATTTTGAAAGTGGTATAAGTCACTTAAAAAAAAGAAAAAAAAAAAAAAAAAACAAGTTAATGATAGCATGAATTACAATTTAACAGTATTTTTTCATTTAAAAAAATGTAATTAATTTGTTGAGAACTATTGAGATTTTGTTCGAGAAAAGTTTAGCTAGTTAATTAATCAATATTTTCAAACATATTGAAATGCAAACCCTTAAATATATCGATTCAAAAAGTGAATTATACTATTTTAAAAAAATAAATAAAAAAAAAATAAACCAACTTATACAATTTTAATTAACAAATTTTTCAAGAGCCTTTTTTTTTTAAATTGAAAAATATGGTGAATTTTATTCGTTATAGTCACACGCTTCTCCTAGAGTAACCCGGCACAGGCTGTGATTTGGTCATCGTACCCTTCCCAGAGTTACCCACTTAAGGTGGAACGGAGTTTTTTTCCCTCGGAACTTTACTTTTACGGCGTATTGGTAAGGGGACAAACTACCGCGCTTCAGAGTGGCGGGGAGAGGGGGGAGTCCCTCCTTTTCTTTTTAGCGGTGTGTATGTCTTGGATGACCTTGTACGAGCAGGATTTCCGACTCGAGACGAAAACAGCCGAAGAAGCGTTACATATCCGAGCGTGACATTCATTCAAGTTCACTCTCCAGCAAATCGCGCCAATAGTTCTTGCTCCAACATCCAATGTGCTGTCGGTACTTATAAGTACCACAAAGTTGTTCAACTGTAAAATTAATTATATACACTATTCACTTAAAATAAATAGTTAAATCGTTTGATGAGGTCTTAACTAACATACAAAAAAATAAGACACGTTTTGACATTAACTACTTTTTCGGAACAAAAATGACAATCTTCGCAATACGATCAAAATGTCAGCTGAGAAAGCATCTTCTGCTATAAAACTATTCGCCTTCCCCACGTGTAATAGAGGTGGATCCGCGATATAGCAGAAAGACTTGGCTGACACAGGGTATGATTGTTGGGAGAGTGGCTAAGGGAGGGTATTGCCTCAAGAAGACTAAGTTCCAAGTGGCGCTACTGAGAGGAGAGACCGCCGTATCCGGAGTACAGCTGTGGCGCATTGTGTTGCGTCTGCAGCAGAAATTCGAGCTGCAGTTGGTACCACAGTCCCATAACGAACTGTTAGAAATCGGTTACTTCAAGGATAGCTTCAAGCCAGGCGCCCTGTAGCGTGTATTCCACTGAATTCAAGCCGTTTGCGATGCCAGTGGTGTCAAGCCAGAGCTCATTGGAGGATGGAGTGGAGATCTGTTGTGTTTTCTGATGAAAGCAGGTTCTACCTTAGTGCCAGTGATGGCCGTGTCTTGTTCAGAAAGAGACCAGGTGAATGCCTGCAAACAAACTGTCTGCGGTCTAGACACACTTGCGACATGGTCGATCTTCGTTGACCATATCGTGGGGTTTCAGCGTAAGCTAGAGGTGTGGTATTCTCGAAATGATGAGACATTTTAGAATTCTTAATATGACTTTAATTAAGAATTTAACTTAAATTACTTAGATATCGAACAAACTTATATTAAGTGAGAATAAACCAAAACACGTAGTCTGAATTAACACAGATCGCGCAATTAGATCACTTATCAATATAATTATACTATATCCACCTACTCTCAATCTCAATAATATATTCGCATTCAGAATATAATCTTCCTACCTTGTTTTCTACGCAACGTCCAATCCACTTCAGATATTTCTCTAGGCTGGCGTACAATGGTATGTACCTTGGTTGAATGGCTAGATTGTGTCGTGATTCTAGGTATGCCGTCAATCAACACTTCTATCTTCTCTGAACTGAACTTTCTCTAAATTGCCATCGCGCTCACTAAAACTTCTGCCTTTTTAAAGGTTATCTTATTTGCATCTATCCTTCGTTTCGCTTCTTGGATTTGGGTTGGAAAAGATTTGCCATTAATCGTGGCCGTCAAAGAACACAGAGGTTATGTTAGAGAAAGGACGCGTGAGATGTCACACACTGAACCTACACCTTCAGTCATGGTCAGGGGAAAAATTTCCTATGATAACAAGAATACTCTCTTGGCTATCCCAAACACATTGACTGCAAATTTGTAAGTCAGTCTGGTAATTCAAACTACAGTATTGCCATTCATGAACATCATTCAAGGGGGAGTTTTCCAACAGGATAACGCTCGCCCTCATACCACTGTTGTAACGCAATGTGATGTACAAAGTGTTGATATGTTACCTTGGCCTACGAGATCACCAGATCTGTCTCCAATTGAATATGTATAGAATATCATTGGATGACGACTCCAGCATCATCCACAACCAATACTGACCGTCCCAGTATTGACATAACAAGTACAACAAGCATGGAACTCCTCACCACAAAGTGACATTCGACATCTATATGAGACAATGCATTCAAAATTCTGGAGGTTACATCGGCTATTAATGTAGCAGCACTTCACATTTAAAATGCATTTTCTTGAGCTTAAATTAAATCTTGAAAACAATGAATTAAACATGTTAACTAGACAATAGCATTGACAAAATTTCATTACTCTACAATAATTTTTCTTGGTGTTGGGATATTTTTTCCGTCAATGTATTATGAGGTTACGGCTGCTTTACCTTTTACCAAACTAGCTCCATACTCTAGCACAGTATCTAGATTTGTCCAATAAACAGTGGCGTAGCGGAGAATGTTAGGGGGCCCTTCTGCAAAGTCAGGTTTTGTGCCCCAAGCTGGAGCTTACAAAGGGCTTGACGTCCATCAGACTTGGGGCCCCCAAAAATTCAGGGCCCACCCGCAATGTGGGGGTTCCTGGGGTGTACGTTACGCCACTGCCAATGAAGCATTTGTAAAATTTACTCAAGCAGAGAGTCAGGGAGTACGTAATAAAATCTAAAGAAATTCTTCAATTGGTCGGGGTAGAAGAATGGAACAAAATAACTACACATAAGACTAGTTGAATCCTTGCGGTTGAGAGAGGGGCAGAGGCGGCTCAAGCGGCTGGTGGCCCAAGCTCCATGGATTCCAGTTATAAATTCAATGTGAAACAAAAGATCTTGAACCGATATTTCAACCCCAATGATTTCCACGAATTTGAATCTTATAACAGCCTTAGCCTTCTTTCTTCCACGTATCTGTATTGTTGCAATCTGTACAAAATTTACACGTGCGTTTTTTTTGCACAAATTTTCTTCGAACAAACTAATACTATTAAAGACAAACCAGTTCGTTTTTAACTCACAGCCGTCCTTAGTTAGTCTCGGATAAATCTTACACTAACGGAAAAAAACCAAGAAAAAATTATTGTAACTCATGATACTTCTTTCAAAGCACTGCACCCAGACCTTTTGGAGAAGGGACAATAGGACCGATACCATGGGGGGGGGGCATCAGACTGTATCAGGAGATGAGGTGAACAGAATGTGACATCTGAGACCTCATATTGAATGTCTCGGCAAGAAGAATCGTTTCTGAGAAAATTAAGACATCCGCCCGAAGAGCCCCAGTTATGGTCCTTTTACAATAATTAAAACAATTAAATAAAATAGAAGCAAGGCACCCAGCAACTCGAAACTCGGCCTGGTTGTGAGGAAACAAGAGGAATCCATTCGAACCGGTCCGGAGTCTGTAGTTGCAAATGGGGCGGAGCTAGCTCGGGAAAGGAAAACGAAACTAACTCCCCCCCCGGGGGGAAACTGTGACGTAAATGGTCACGTACATCCCAACGATACACAGAGTAGTAGGTGATCCCAAAGTTTCATCCTTCTATCTCTGTAATATCGTGACGTCATCGAAAGATCGAACCCTATAGGGATAACATGGGGATTCTGATTTTAGTGATAACGCCCCCTCAATCCCACTATCTACACACGAATTACAACAGATGAAAGAGCTCAACGAGGAGAACCTATGGTCCGAGTTTCATTAACGAAGCTCAAAAATCCTCGGAACTATGCGGTATTTTAAAAAATTTAAAACTTTAAAATGATTTTAAAATGTTAAATATTTGTGGAGAAATGGGGCCATAGTCTTGAAAAAATATATCTAGGATGCCCATAAGGAGAACAATCGAATCCACCCGGTGCGGTCGACCAAGGTGGCATAGGACTCGAGTTATTACTGGGGAATTCCAGTAGGGGGGGAGCACCGGAGGGGACCAATTCCACGTAAAGCTCGCGCCAGTACGAAAATATGGCGGACCTCCAAAAATCAAGTCCCAAGCTCAATTCCTTAGGGGGGGGGGTGAAATTTTTTCCAGACCCCCATAGGATTAACATGGGAGCATGATATTTTAGTGCTTAAGCCCTCCCCATGCCTACACAATGGGAATGAAGTAGATGACTGGATGGGTCTCGACGAGTGGAATAGTTGGTTCAAATCTCAAGTCCTAGATTTGAACAGGAGCCAAGATATTGTGAATTTAAACAAATTTAAAAAGTTTAAAACAATTAAATACTATGGAAGAAATAGCCCTATGAGCATGAAATTATAATAACTGGAAGAGCAGATAGAGAGGGATCAAACGAGCCAGGTCCAAATGGACTGTCAGGCTCGGGTGCCGAGATATTGGCCAAAAAGCTGTAGAGGGGGGATGCACCGGATAGGGGATGCGTCCCAACAGATATGGTTTATAACAATAGTTATTACTATCCCCCAAATATCAGTCCCCTAGCAACAAAAAAGTGGCATGTTAAAATGTTGTCACCAACTGAATAGCTCTGAACGGCCGAACGGTTAGAGCGCTGCTTTGTCATGCAGACGGCTCGGTTTCGAGCTTCCCAGATACTTGTTTGTTAACTTTAATTATGACTTTCGTTAATTATTATTATTATTATGGACATTTGCGAATTATGTAAATTGTGAATTTATGTTACTCTTCCCCTGGTGGTCATTCTAGAACTCTCCACCAGGTGTAGATATAAATGTACTGCAGCTGGATAAGTCTCAGTTGTGGTGTTGCCCATATAGATACTACGACAAAATAAACCTTGTATTGGGTAACATGATCTTGTTCCTTTCTTTGTGACAATATTAGGCAACGATGTGAGCGAGCATCATAAAAATTTACCCTCATCCTTTTTTCCAAACGCTCAATATAAGAGAAGTATAACTTCAAAAACTTTTTCAAAGTTCTCAATTAGATTTGGTATAAAGTAAAAAAAAAGTGTCTTGAAGCATTGAATTCTAAACAGTTATTAAGCAGTCAATACTTTTTGAATAAGGTCTTCTAATTTTCTTTTTTTGTCCTAGTCATCTATATTAGGATTAGCTCTCGAAGATTCTTACAAAATTACCTTAATTTTTAGGTATTAATCAGCTAGTTATATGTGAGTTCTATTTTTTTTACTATGCTCATAACAGAAAAAAATTAATTCACAAACATGTTTGGATACAAATTTTGAGGTTTTTGTCTGAGACACCTATTTTATAATGAAATTATAAAAAATGTGATTATTATTTTCTTTTCAAATTTTTATTTTTTAGTAAGTCTTGGCGTGCTACTGTTACAACTCCACTGTGCCCTGCTGTGGCTGAGGGTTGGCCCCCCTTGTCTTAGATTCTCTAAGGGGTCTATGACGATCTGCAAGGGGTCCACGTTAGCAAAAAAATAATCTGAGGTGTAAGTGGGGGTCTATGTGATATTGGCTCTCATTAAACTAGATCGGGAAGCTAATTTTAAAAGAAAATTTAATCAAGTTGAAACCAAATTTTACTTATTTAGCAATTTATTTACTAAATTTAATGAGGTTAATTTGTCCTTACAATGCGACAGCATAATTTTTTTTAAAACAGGAGCTGTTTCAGCGTTTTTTTCCAGAGTTAAACTAAATAAGTATAATACTGGAGGTCAGGAATTTTCTCAAATTAACCCAGATAATCTGTCAGCGCGTTTACCTACGTTCAGTATTAAACTGCCTTTTATTCAGATTATGAAAGCAGGTTTGAGAATGCTTTGACTATGGTAATTCCACAGTAGGCAATGATTTTATTGGGTCATATTGAAAAAAAATGTCACATAACAAAAGGAACTGATCGTGATATATGCACCAATGAAGATTTTAAAATTTAGAAATGGATGCCAGCAATTTTGGCTTTAAAAAGGCAAACCTGTTATTTGTCCCGAATTATGGAATATCGTGAAAAGTTCTTAATTATTTTTCCTTGTAAGAAGGAGTTTCAGCGCAGTTGCCAATCTCCAAGAAAAAAAGAAACTGAATACTACTAACAGAGGAGATTTAAGATTAAACCTGACAAGATTGATACTAAATGCTGAAAATTTGTTATTGTAGCGCCAGATTCAGCCCTCCCATTAAAATCAATTGTGCGTTGTTTGGTTATTTTATTTAACATTTATATTTTATATTTTAATGAACTTTTAATTTAATTTATTAAGGCTGTTTTCGCCATATGTACGAGAGCGTGAACTTGACGCGGAACACATTTTCGGACAGAAAAGATTCCTCAATTTTTATAAAAATGTATGACATTGTAACTCATGCATTTGTTTATAATATAGTGTTTTTAAAAAGTTTCAAAATATATAATAAATAATTAGTTTTTCCTTTTAACATGTGAAGGGATAGCTCATTTAGCCTTACGGTATAGGGGGAAAAAACGAAAAACATATTTTATAAAGGAAAAAATGTGTCAACTCGGATAAAAATGAGTAGTATGATAAAATAAGTGATTCTCTACAGGATAGTGTAGCCAGAATAGAATATTAATGTTTGAGTACTTTTATAACTGAAAAAATATTCCGAATTCGGCTCCTATTCTTTAACATTAGCTGAAGATAGCCCTAACATATGCTCTTTTTAAACTTTTAACTCTATACTTCCTTAATTATAAATTTAATTCTTTTAAAGTAGTAGTTGTACTAGCTGTCAAAAAGACATTTAAGTTGATAAATTTGCAAAAACTCAATATTAATTAAGCATACCGAAAAACATGGCAAGGGACTATAAGACAAAATAGTCTGTCTTGATTTATTTGATGCTTCCATCGGTTAACTCCGAGTCCCTCCAAGTGGTTCCTTTTTCCCCTCTAGACTTTGAAAAATTATTTTCTTTACAGAGTTTTTATCGCTAGATCCAAATACATTATTTGAGCAGCGTTGATTACTTTGACTATATTGGGCTCTCTGTATTTCGATTAAGTTCAAAGATGTATCGTATTCTCCAGATTCCGTTTCCTCTAACTGCACCAAAAATTTTTCGTAAGATTTTTCTCTCGAAAGTTATCAGTTTCTCTTCGTTTTCTTTGTTAATTGTCCAGCATCCGCTGCCGTATAAAACAGTTTGTCTTACAATTTATAACTCTATTTTTGTTTAGTTTCTTATTTATTTAGATTTAAATTGGTTTCGCAATCCATGATAACATCTGTTAGCTATCTTGATTCTATTTTTGATTTCAATTTTTATTTCATTACTATTATTTACAATTCTGCCTAAGTATTTAAATTGAGTCACTTGTTCAAATTCACTAATTTTCAGTGGTTGTAGATAAATTTTTCTAGGTAACTGATCCAAGTTTCAAGATCACAGTTTAATGTAAGCGCGAGAAAAGCCATTTCAAATGTGAAATAATGGTGTTTTAAAAACGGGTGTAACCTCCAGAATTTTGGATACAAGCATGAAAACGTGCATGCAATGTGTCGTACAGGTATCGGATATCGGTTTGTGGGATGGAATTGCATTCTTGTTGCTCTTGGTCGGTTTAGTTGCTTCATTCTGGTTGTGGATGACGCTGTCGTTGCTGTCTAGTGATATTCCCTTTAAGCTCGATTGAAGAAGATCTGGTGATCTAGCAGGCCAAGGTAAAATTTCCCTAATGACCATGACTTGGAATACCATACTGCAGAGGACAAATGCTACTAGCAAATCTTTGCAATAAGTTGAGTATGAATTATTAAAAAGATATAAAACCTTTAGAAAATTATATTGAAAATTTCAGAAATGAATTAGGAAAAATGAACCAAGAAGCAACTTATTTATCAGGGCTTCCATTTGAAGAAGAAGCGGGACAAGCTCGCAGGCAGCAAAAAAAATTATTATTAGTGAAAATAAAGAAGCTAACTATGAATTTTTAAAAGAAGGTAAACGTTCATATTATAAATTTACTTCATGTCATATGCTATAGGGCAGGAGCAGAACTATCCCTAAAAGCTCAGATCTATGAACAAGTTATAGAACACTTTACTGTATTTTTTGACGATGGGATTTTATTCCCTGAAATTAAGAAGAAAACTGTGTACACACACAAAAAAATAACTAAAGGAAGCTTACAAAGTCTGTATTGAATCTTTTAATTTTCACGATATGAATTATTGGATCAGTTTAAAAAGGAGGCAACGATACAACGAAGACCCCACTAAAAATTTATAAAGAATCTCCATAGAAATCCTAATCTAAAGATACTTTTGAAAATATTTTTAACTATACCGATATCGGATGCATCAGGTATAAGAGATCTTTTTCAATTTGAAAGAAGTACTATGAATGAGTGAATATTAACGTCGCACACTGTTCAGCTACACGAGGGCTTTTGGCGACGAATCACGTCATTTTGAACCATGGTCAAGTGACGTGGACGACACCTGAGCTGGCACCCCCTTTCCTAACTGCCACACCACACCAACGGGAGGACGTTTCAGCTCTCGACAGATTTAGCGTGCATCGCTGCCCTACACGGCGGGTCTTTAGTGGTACTGAGCTCGAAGTGACAAGGCCAGCCACGATCCGATACCTTGACCACTCGGCTACCGCGGCCGAAGTAGTATGAGAGAGAACACAGATTCAACAACATAGTCATATTCTATAGAGAACAAGATGCTTTGAATAAATAGACATGGTAAAAATGATTGAGGAATTTGCCAAAGAGAAATCAAGAAGTAAAGTTGTGTAGCAAAATTGTAAGCTCTGTAATAAGTTTTTCATTTTTTTTTAAATACAGTTTTTAATTTTCTTTAGCTTTGGAGTTATATTATATTAGGAATTTTGAGAATTTAAGGTCGGTGAATGTCTTCACTATCTTAGTTTTTCGGCTCTTGAGCCCATGACCCTCCAACCTTTTACCGCCAGGGGCCTCCAACTAACTTAATCTGCCTCTGGAGGAGGGGGGGGGGATTAACTTTCAATCTATTATTGTAAGGAAGTTTTTCTTCTTTTTTTTACCAGACTTTGGAAGCACACGATTCTTAAGATTTGATATAATGATCAGGGGATTGTTATTTCTACTATTTGAATTTCTGATGGAGAAATCAACAAAAGATTCAGAAAGGGATCGTTGCATGAATAGGGGTGAGTGAATATTAACGACACACTATTCAGCTACTCAAATACTTTGGGTGACGGACCTCGTCATTTTGAACCATGATTAAGCGACGAGGACGACACCTGAGGTGGCACCTCCTCTTCTAACTTCCACTCCCCACTTATAGGAGCATGAACATGGAAGATGATCGTTTCTATGCAGATTCTCGGGGGAAATGTGTGAGGATTGACTTGTTTAATATAAATATTCGAAGTAAAAACCTGGGAGCGCAAGAGGAATAACAAATAGAGAGTAAACAAATCCCGTAGAATCAACATTAGAGAAAAAGCTTTCAAAAATATTATTGGAGGCAAATGAAGTAATTTCAAGATGAAATTCGCAATGTATGAAATGTTCGTTCTAAGAGGAGTCCATCAGCTCAAATGCCTTAATCAGCTTATCGGAGGGATCCTATCACTTTTATATGTACAATATTCTCTAACAGCATTTTAAATATTTAGTAACATTTTTATATTATTTTAATAATTATTAATATTTTAAATATTCCACTGAATGCCTGATTTTTAGTTCTTGATTAATATCTACTCTTTTAGATTAAGATGAATCTCGCCGCCCATCCAGTAGGGTCGCGGTAGTCAAGGTATCGGATCATGGCTGGCGAGTCACGAGTTCGAGCCCAGTACCATTAAAGACCCGCCGGGCGGAAGCCGGGTAGGGAAGCGATGCACGTTAAATACGTAGAGAGCTCAAACGTCCTCCCGTTGGTGTGGTGTGGTAGTTAGGAGAGGTGGTGCCAGCTCAGGTGTCGTCCTCGTCACTTGACCATGGTTCAAAATGACTAGGTCCGTCGCCAAAAGCCCTCGTGTAGCTGATTAGTGCGACGTTAATATTCCCTTACTCCCTCACTCACGCCGCCCATCCAGTAGAGTGGCTAGTGAATCTGACTGCGGTGCCGTAGGGCCTTGATTCGAATCCCGGAGAAGGCATGGATGCTTGTAAATGTATAGTGCCTTTGCGGCATGGGGATACTCTAAATAGGCGTCGAGCCGCATGTCCTCTCATAGGGTTGGTGGAAAGGGAAGAGAGGTGGAAGGTCTCTGACCACCCTCAAAATTGGGGTGGAACCAAGCCAAATCGTACTGTCACCTGTATGGTGCTCAAATCTACGGCTAACGACAGACGTACAACTAGCCCCTTGCCACTATCCATTCCGTGGGTCTTGGTCTGATGTTACTGTCTAACAGGTGGCATAAGTAACAAGATGAAACTCGATTGATGCATCTATTCAATCAATTTTAGTTTCATTTCCGTACAACTCAATCGAATCTTCTCTCACCAACGCTTAATTAAAGTTGGATTTCAACCCAAACGTTAAACATGAAAAGAACAGAAAAAAAAAAGATACCTTTAGTTTCTGTTGTATTTTTTCCTTTTGTTTTCTCCACCGAACGCGATTTGAGAAATAATTCTTCTCGAAAATTGTATCACCAGTCGATCACGCGAATGGAGGGGAAAATGCCTTACGCATTCGAATCACCAAGATACCATGAATGACACGTTGCTAAAGCATGAAGAACGAACTCCTTTATCTAAGAATTCAAAATAAACAGCGATGAGAGAGAATTTGTGTTTTTGCAAGAGTTTAGACTCGTGATCCATTTCTAAAAGAAAAACATTTCCTCTTCAAAGGAAACATTTCAGTAAAACACAACTTTCAGCTTTCTTGATCACCTTAATGGAGTAGTGGATCGGAATGCAAAAAATGATTTCAGAAATCTTTTTTTCTTCTGAGATAGAGCCAATGAATGATGTTATTTAAAATAATGAAATGAGTAAAGAAAAATTAATAGCATTCAATTCTAATAAAAGTATTCCATTTTAAATGACATTAAATTAATTTGATCTCCATCGAACTGTATTTGATAGCCATGGGATCGTTTTCTAAGAAATAATAATTTTTACTTGGATGAGTACCATCATAGTTTGGGGATTGATGATATGAAACAGAGATTTCCACAAAGGGATTTCATTTCTTAGGGAATGATTATATTTTTGTTGTTATTCAACCCACATGCACATTTCGCTTTGTGTTTTTTCTCTGCCAAAAGATGGAAATATTATTTTCAAAAATATTAACCGTTCAAGTACTTGATTGTTTTTCTACATCCTGGTCTCTTGAGGCTCCAAGTAACCATAGTTTGGAACGTGAGGGGGCCACCTTAAGCGGGTTTCAGCAAGTTACTTTACAATCAGCCATCAATTCACTTCTTTATCCATCGAAGGCATAAATAGTACTTCAAATTGATAGAGTACAATTTCAATCATAAATGCAACTATGGGTTATTTTAACTTTAGGATTAGAATTCTTTTAAACTAAAACTCCGTGTACAAATTTAAAATGCGCCATATTTTTTATTTTTTGCTAAGTGGACATTTCATGTATAGAACTAATAAAGTTAAAAAAAAAAGTGTTAAATACTTGTAAGAACCTAAAAATTAATCATTTTCTACGATTCCTTCTTTTGAACAGTAAAAAAATCTTTTTATTATTTTTCTGATTTTATGTTTTATACACTGCTGAGCAAAATCTAATGAATCTAATTTTCATTAGTCAGAGTTAGTGAGCGATTCTTAACTAGGGAAAAGGAAAATTTCTTTTGGAAAGAGTCAAGAAAACTTTCTTATAAGGACATGTTTCAAGAATTGCTGATCAAATTAAACACCCCAAGACTATCATTTTTTTTTTATTTCCAACATGATTCCAACCTTTTATGGTACTGCTAAATTTACTGAAAGATGAAGAATTGTTTCGAACGCTTAATTCTTCCCTTGATTTCAAATAAAAGAGTAACATCTAAGAAAACCAGATTAGTATGAACGATTCGAAAAGCAAAAAACAAAATATCCTCAGAATTCCTTATGTAAAGCTCCAAGGCTTCGATACGATAAGTTTGGTGTGGTAATTAGGAGAGGGGGTGCCAGCTCAGGTGTCGTCCACGTCACTTGACCATGGTTCAAAATGACGTGGTTCGTCGCCAAAAGCCCTCGTGTAGCTGAATAGTGCGACGTTAATATTCACTCCCTCCCTCCATAAGATAAATTTGCAGAAACCAGTTGACGTCAGCAGCAACTAACGAAGTGGCTCCGGTTGGAGTTCAATCCCAAGTATTCCCTAATGGAGAATACGTAGATTCGGTTGTTAGAATGCAATGAGTTGAATAAGAGAGAGCTTTCAAAAAGTAGTTGAAAGACAAGTGGCAAGATTTCGATTGAATCGCTCAGACCTCCTAAAGATTCGAAGGCGCTGATCACGGCAAATAAGAATACTATCCAACTCTTTCACACAGTCCATTCTTGTTATTGAACATACGAACACAGTATATAAAAGAACAATGTTCCTAAATTAATTTTTCAATTATTTTTAATATGCATATACCACATTTAAGAGTTAATATTAGTGCACTTTTTAGATAATTGCATGATTTTATATTCACTTCTTATTAGTTCTCATTTTTAAGTTGATTTATAATTTTATTAATATCGCGCGGATATCAATAAACCATTTGACACTATTTTTTATTTCTTCACAAAAACGTTTTGAGAATCTAGGGTGCGGCTTAGATTCGAATAAATGCGGTAATATTATATCAGGGGCGGCGAACCTGTACGGATCAACGTGCCGTTTTTTCTAAAGAAATGTTTAATTAGGGACAAACGTCCCGTCGATGAGTAGCGGTGAATTATGTATGTGCATTTTAAAGACTTATCCGTATATACAATGAGGAAAGATATGTTTTTAAAATGTTTCCATGTGTAATATTTAATGATTTATTTTGTTATGGAAGTACTCTTACATAAATTTCGTAAATAATTGGCATATTTTATAAATGCGACTTTTTTTTTATGCGGTCCCTATCCACCGCATAAAAAAAGTTTTTTGTAGTATTTCCACGAATTAGTTTGTTTTATGTAAGAATTTATGAAATTTTTGAATATTTTTATGCGTTTTTTTTATGCGGTCCCTATCAACCACAAAAAAACAGGTTCAACTGTACTTTTATTGTGTTTCTAGATAGAGGAATATCTTTGATGCACTAAATTATCTTATTTTTAGTATCAAAATCATCAAAAAGTGAGGACGCATGTGCTTCCTTCAAAAATTCACCCTCTTGAAAAGGTTTACAATGCCAAGCAATGACATTTGCAGCCGAGTAACTTGCCGCACTCGCATGACAATTTTTGCTAACATATTTCATCATAGACGTTTATATTTCTGTCTTTTATTACACTTGCTATGAATTCTTTTGCTTTGGCTCGTATTTTTGACAAAAAGGTTTGTGATTTGTTTCAGAATGCAGTTTCACTGACTATGTTCAACATACCACTACTCTCTCCAGAATAAAAAACACACACCACTTTGTGTCACTTTTAATAATCATGTGTGTCATATTTCTCTATCGCTCCACCAAGTTTGAAATTCTCGGTTAGCTTGCACTTTTCGGTTTTTTGCTGAACTAGCCATGTTGTGTGAATCACAGTTAAAAATCGTAAATATAACACAAATCAACTTTAAAATACAATTATGCCAACGAGACTGACTATGCTATGCGTAGGCAAACTTTGCATTGTTAGCAATTGTAGTCCACGGCGTAACTAAGGCAAACGCCCCCGACTGA
>BMAV01005967.1:411377-430724 GCA_019973955.1 Trichonephila inaurata madagascariensis
ACTACAGTAAAAAAATTACAGGTTTCTAAAGATGCTTTTTCAATTTCGTTAATGACCAAATTTAAAAAGAGAGAGAGAGAGAGAGAGCGTGCTACTACATATCACGTAGATTGTGCATGAATTTAACTTCCTAATTCTAGACAGTACTCCTGATTTTTGTCTCTCGTATTGGCTTCGTTATCGTAGGGAAATCTTGGAAATTTAAACCCCTAATGTTTTAAATTTTTCACACATTCAATTTGAAAGTTGCTTTCCAGTCAATCTTGCACAACTGGAAGAAAACCTAACAAACTTTAAAACTTCATTAAGATTAGATTTCTCAATACATACATATCGCACCCAAACTGTCATTTGTTTGATCTTCCTGGCATCACGAGAACAATGTAAAATTATCAAATAAATTTCGATAGAGTCGAATATTTAAAAAATATATTTAAGGTATCCGCGCGGCTACGTTCGGAACCGTGATTTTAAAAAATCGCATAAATGGATAATTTTCATGATATTTAGTGTCACTTAGATTAGAATACACGTATAAAATTGTTTTAAGGACACATTTTGACAAAATAATAATAATAACAATAATAATAATTATTATTTACATACAATATTTTGGCAAAAAATTAACTTAGAATAACCTTTTTTCAAAATGTTCTCCTTTTGTGAAAAATGCTTCTATTATAATAATATTTTGCCTGTATATAGCTCAGACCTCTATACAAAGGCTCAACTATGATTTTTGAAAAATTCACATTATTTTCAGAGTTACAACCCATTGAAATAATTATCGGCGTTTTTTTCTTAAAATTTCTCCCCTCTGTTGTCGTAAAACATGGATAAACCCACTTCTAACTTATATATTTCAAAAATTCTAGTTGAGCCTCTGTACAGAGGTCTCTGAGCTGTGTATACAGGCAAAATATTATTATATATAATAGAAGCATTTTTCACAAAAGGAGAATATTTTGAAAATGGGTCATTCTATGTACATTTTTTGTCAAAATATTGTACTTAAATAATTTTTTATTGTAATACTATTCTTAAAACAATTTTATATACATTTTCTAATCTAAGTGACACTAAATATCATAAATATTATCCATTTACACGCTTTTACAAAATCATGGTTCCGAACGTAGTCGCGCGGATACCTGATATTAAACAGAAAAAGTACATAAAATAATTGAAAAAGATAGTTTTGCTTTGATAGAAAATTTGAATTCATCTAAAATTGGCACATTTAAACTAAAAATCGATATGTTTGAGACTTTCCGAAATCTTTTCGTACATTAAAAACAGACACTGTATTTATCTATATTAAATATCCTTAGAATTGGTGACTATACATGGGGCAAGACATTCTAATAAAGATTTTACAAATTAAAATTATGATGTCTGAATTCAATATTTACTTTTTTTTTTTTGATAAACCCACATATGCATCTGTACATAGCACTCACAAAAGATACAATTGGTTTACATAAATTTAAATTTAAAAAGATCTTTTATCGATACAACTCCCACAAAAAATAAATACTTTAGACAAATTTTATATATCGCTAGAAATTTATAACCATAATAATAAACATTAAAACTCTCTCTAATCCCAATAAAAATACTCAAAAAATCTACTACAATATTTAAAATAACAATAAAAAATAAATTACAGTTTGAAAAAACTATTAAACATCCTTTTATAGAGTTGTAACTTAATCTTTTAGTCACCAAATCTGGAAATGGTATCTGGAATTAGTCACCAGATGCGGGATGGAATCAGAAAATGGGAAATCGTTAGTCCTGATGATCCTGATCAGGGCAATGGAACAAAATTATTATGTAGTCATCGATCCGGGACAAGTGAGCAAAATGTCGAATTCATCTGACCTTTTAAAGTGGGTAAAGATTGAGTTCCGTTACATACAAGTGAAGCTTATAAAAGGGTGTTCAAAACATTATATTTCTTAGTCTAATAAAATTCTGTTTTTTAGTTTCTTCAAAAAATATCATTCTGTAATATTTTGAATCACTTAAATAATAACATATGCAGTTTTTCATAGTAATAACAAAATAATATGACTAAATTTATTTCTCTTTAGATTAAAAAAGAAGAAAAACATTGAATAACACATCATATTTACTGACCTACTTAAACTTTGAATATATTCAGAATTCATTTTTAAAAAAAATGCCTTTTCGATACTTCAATCAGCAAAAACACAATCACTAACAAAAGTTTAAGTTTATTCCTACTTAGATCAACAAAGAACAAATTTATTTTAGTTACTTTTTATTAAATAGTTACAATTTATATAAATATGTATTTACATAGGACAGAATCAAATATTAAATGACAAAATAGAAAGCGATTTTCCTAGCAAATTTCCCTTTCTATATATGGTGTTGAATCATTTTTTGTTTGTTTGTTACTATTTATTCATTCATTAAATTGGATTATTCTAATAAAATAGCATTCTAGCACTAATTTTTGAGAAATCACATTCTCAGGTGGGAATCGAATCCACGAACTTGGGTCAGAAGTGCAACACGCTATTCATTGCGCTACAGGGACACAACGAACCTTTTTCTTTTCTTTATATCCTGTTGTACTATTATTTGTGCTTGTTACTATTTATTAATTTTTTAATTTATTTAATGAATTAACATTTGAAAAAACTGTATTAACATCAAGTGTCATCCACTGCAAGTTAAAAAAATTTTATTTGAAACTTGAGTGGATGAATAAAAAACATTTTACTAACGATTGAAAATTTGAACAAGATATATATATATAGGCTAATTTTCTACAAACAAGAGATAACATCCAAACAATAACATTCGAAAAACACATAGACAATAGGAAAATCACACAATGAAATGAGTAATCGAGATTAAAAATTATAAAAGGGATGCTGCAGTGTTATAAACATTACTGACTTAGGACAGCTAATATATAAAATAATTGTTATAAAAAGTGGGGTTGAACATGTTTTTTGGCCAATATATATATATGACATGATTTTAGAGTCAGAAACAGACTTAGTTTTTAACAAGGTCTTTATTTTATCAAAGTTACACATCATCTGACGCAAGAGGCAGAAAGAGAAAGCACGCCACCGAATAATCTTAAGTGGGTTAAACACTTAAAACATCGATCGCGGCATTCATGAGTGCTCTTGAAAGTTAATGCTGACATATAGGGCTATTAAATATAACGATCCGGAATTAGACATGTTTATTGGCAAGGCCATATGTTCGGAAGAAATAAATGGGTCATTAGTTTGATACTTGAAAATGAAATGAAAAAGATGAGTTAAGTGTTAGATAGAGAATTTAATTTTTAATCTAATTTATAATTATCCTTACATATATATAGGGATATTGTGAACTATAATAGTAGGAATTGTGTGAAAAAAATATATTTAAAGTAACAAAATAATATTACTAAATTTATTTCTTGATCTGTAGAAAAAAAAGAAAAACCATCTAAAAACACTTGTGTTATATTGACTTAACATTTGACGATTCAGAAGGAAAAAAATCTAAATTGACAATGAGCAACAGGCAAATAATAAGCCATTTTTTAATACTGGAGTGAAATGCCTCAGTCCCGAAATGGAAGTTCTTTTACGAAAAAAAAAAAAAAAAAATAGTGAAAACAACATTTTCATTTAATATAAAGAAAATGTTGCATTCTTAATTATAACTTTAATTTCATTGACAGTAAAATAACCTCGTTTTTTTTTCAACTGAGAGTAATCCTTTCAGTTAAAATCATTATTCCCTTTATGAATTTATCTATTACACATTGAATACATATATATTAACACAGAAGAGATTTCACTCAACTAAATATGTTATTTTGATAGCCCGTTGTTTTTTTCATAAAAATACAAATACGATATAAGAAATTCCTTAATAAAAATGCTTGAAATTCAGGTTGTATTAGGATCGAAGTAAATTAAATGGAAGTAAGTACATTAGTCACAGGTCACATTAGTCAGAGCGCTATAACTCACGTTCTATTGGATATTTTTGGCTGAAGATTGGCGGCGAAACCAAGGGGTGGCCCCAGGCCGTATATGGTTCTATTAATCAAACAACACTTTTTTTACGAATTTCTTAAAATAAAACTTATAATAAATCGAATCAATATATTGAACAGTTATTGAAATGTATTTTGAATAGTTATTAAAAGATCAAGTCCGATTTCCCTATAACACAGCATTATTTAAGAAAAATAGAATGTCAGTGCATAGTGTGTTGCCCGATTGTCCATAAATGTCTATTCTTTGCAAACATCCTTCATCTGATAACAAAATTCGGGGTGGAGCCGCATTAAAAAAACGTTGTCTTTTTTTTATAGCGGCAGTGGCAGCGCATTGTGGATCAATGTTTAGTAAAGGCGTCTAAAAAAGGATTTGGGCGAAAGTTGCTTTATGAAAATATCTAATACGGTTAATCTAATAGTGTTTAAATTCAATATGAATTGGGGAAAATTAAAAGTTTTCAATTTAATAATAAGCTTAGAATTTAGAAAAACAAAATAGGGGAAAGAAGTGATTTTGCCTATGGTTTTACAACGCTTATAAACAATGCTCGTTTTCCTTTTTCGTGAGTTATACCTCTATCAAAAGGTAGCTTCTTGTCGTTTTATTTAGTGTTAAGTTATAAGAGAAAAAAATCTTGCAGCGTCTTTTGAGTAAATGATTTTCATTACAAAGCCTGTTTGAAAAACACTTCAATATTCACACAGTATTATTAATGTTAGCAAAGTTCTAAATTCAGTTTTATATTGTAGGAACTTAATGGTACTTTAGTACTATGTTTTAAAAAAATGCTAGTTTTATGCGGTTTTTTTTTTAAAGTCCTAATTATAACCAGATGCCATATAATCAAACAGGCGAATCAAGTGATTCACAACATAAAAACATATATTAAAAGCTAATCCTGATCCATATATATCTGCCCGCTTACATGTATACTCTTTGTTGGAGAGTAATTGCATATGATCTAATCCACTTGCCGTGATTATTGTCTCTATGTTAGCAGCAGGGGCGGTTCTACAGCCGGGTAAACTTGACTCATGTCCGAGGTCGCAAATTTTAAGGGCGGCATTTGGACCGAATTTGAAAAATGCTTTTTTTTGTTGTTACGAAAAAATTGGTATGAAAATATTTTTTGAAATATTATTATTTATACTTTGGAAATCTGGTACCTTATTTAAATACCTTGAATTTTATTTTAGACTGAATTGAAATGCCGACTACTGCTAATAAAATTTGTAATGTGACTATAACTTTTTTAAAAAATAAAAATTTCACTGCGTGGTGATTTGTTGTAGCAAGTACATGGGTACAAACGATTAGGTACAGGTACAAACCTCAATTTTCTTATGAAGAATTCGAGACTTTGAAGAAGAGTTTGTGTACGTTAAATCATGAAATTTTTTTCTTATTTTCTACTGTAACTTTCTCCCCATCCCGAGTGGGTCACAAAGAGCATTCTTTCCACCCCCAGAATATCCGAGATGTCAACTAACAGAGGACAGAGGCAATAAGAATTTTTGGAAGATAGAGAGTCACATAAGATGTTTCATTTTAGACATGAATGTTATTATTTGAAGTTAAAATAAACGCTTATGATCTCTTCCATCAACAGACTCGTTTTCGAAAAAAAAATAGCCTGCTAAAATTGGCACAATTTAATCTTTTACATTTATTTCATTTGAAATAGCAACAGATAATTATGTTTTTAATTTCGAATTACGGTCGAACCTCCATATTACGAATCTCTACATTGCGAATTTTTCTATATAGCGAACTTTTTACTGGAACCAAGAACATTTCATGATTTTCTTCGTAAAATAACCTCCCTTAGCGAAGTGCATTTTCTATTTAACCAACTTTTCCCCTTGTGATTCAATTTTTTTTCTCCCTTTTTTTAAAGTATTTCTGGACATTTCACACTATTCTTTCTTTTAACGCATTTTATGGGGGTCATAATATTAAACTGGTTTTATTGCCTAACTCCTAGAAAGTAGTAGAATTCTGGGTGTTTCATCCAATAAGAGCAACCTTTAAACTCTAGTTCCGTAGAAACATCTTCGATATCTCTTTGCATCCTCAGCGGCAGTGGCGTAGCGTACACCCCCGCATTGCGAGGGGGGGGGGCAAGACTTCTATGGAGCCCAAAGCCTGACTGACGAGATTAACGTAGATTTTCTCAAAATTCGCTTTAGATTTTTCAATTCCTACTAGTAGCTTACTCTCTCTATGTATTTATTTATCTTGTTCAAATTTTCAATCGTTAATAAAATACTTTCCATTCATATATTCGAGGTAGGAATTGACTTAATTTTTTTTCCCAATTTTTAAGCAATTTTCTAAGTGACGATTTGACGTCATTTAAAATAATCCGCTCGTTAGATATCTTTGATCCAATTACATTTTGTTTCATGTGCTGTAATCCCTATGGTGTGAGATACTTTTCTTTATATATAATGGGTTTTCTTTTGAAACCTAAATTACTAACAGATACAACATAAGTCAGATGAAGAATAGGATAGTATGCTAGGAAGATAAAAAAATTCATCACTGTTATTATTATTGTATATGTTACCGGCAAAGTATGAAATCCGGCATTCTATACAATACCTAGGTATTCTATAGAATGGCTAATGAGAAACTGGCAAAGTATGAAGTACATCTCCGATTCGTTTCGTGTATTGTGTGGCAAAGCCACGAGACTTTTGTCTTAGGCTCAAAACTTGTCAGTCACACATTGTGGTTTGTTCGAGAGTCAAAATACTCAATTTTGCTTAAACAAGTTCAACAAAAAATTGGTTCTCTCCTGTGCTGCATGCAAATGGAGAATCAAGCTGTAGTGCTGAAGAAGGAGTCATGGTCTATATCAGGGGTTGGCAACCTATGGCACTCGGTACAATTATCAGTGACACTCAGCACTACTCAACAAATTTGTCAATTTTTGAATGGATGGAACGTCATAAATTTGTAATCGACCTCATTTGAAAAAAAAAAGCATCTCCAGAATTATGGGCAATTAAGGAATTATGAAAAAATTTGAAAGGTAAATTTACAGCTATTTTGGAAATTATTGAATGCCACAGCTGGAGATGTTTAATTGTTTGAAGAGAGAAGATATTTTGACTCGAATCTTTTCAATATTAACAAATTAAATATAAAATGTTGCGTTGAAATAATTTTCATAACAATATTTGTGGGCATTTTTAAACCTCCTCTATCCAGAAGTCTCAAATAATTTGTCCCTTCAACATTTTCATGCAATAATATAAATATCGTGCCTTTCTTTATTGTTATTCCTATTGATATATCCTGAGTAATAAATGCACGTGGGTACATAAACTAACCATATAGGCATACAAGAGGAAAGCTGAGTATTACTCAAAACCAGGGGAAAACGTCTCTCCTTTAGTCACGTGATTTCTGTTTAGGTGGGGGGAGAGGGGGTGACCTTGTCCAAACACGATTTCCGACTAAAGACGAAAAAAGCCGAATGAGCGTTACTCACTCGAATGTGACGTTCATTCAAGTTGACTCTTCAGCAAAACGCACCTAAAGAAGTTATCTCTTCAAAATTATTTCGGAGCAGATGTATTATACGCCCGGTCGCGTTTTTCGACGCCAAAATGACTACTAAAAAGGAACCCAGGGCCTATTAGTTGCTGAATAGCTATGATATGATGTTTGGTGAAAATAAAAGTCAACTCATGTAACCTGTTAAAGAAGTACTATATAGAATGGTTCTCAACTACCGGTCCGTGGATCCAATGGTATCGGGCCACTCAAGGAGTATTAAATTATTTTCATTTTATTTACTGGGAGTGTTTCTCTAGTGTTTGTCCCATGGAAATCACTTTATATTCCTTTATGGCGTAACTGAATTTTATTCTGAATGCATGTTTAACTATAATTAAATTATTAAATCAAAACGATTTAAAATCTCAGCGACGGTGGATCAAACGTTGACGTCCATGGGGATAAAAAAGGTTCGATCCAGTTTTAGGTCGCGGGTCATTTTAAGTACTTGATGAAACTCATTTGGCTATTAGACTCGGAGGACGTGAGAGAATTCTGAAAAACTTTCAACCAAATGTCAAAACGTTATGATATTGAACTGTACATCCACTTTTGTGAAACATGTCAGAAAAAACAGAAAAATTATTTCAAAAAAAGGCATTGGTGTGGAATTTGTGATTTTTTTTTCTGAATGCCAATATATTGGCACTTGTAACGAGTGGAAAAATGGTTTCCATTGACTTGAAACTCCTGAAGGAATTTTAAAACGAGTATATGCGAAATCAGAATTTACTTTGTGGTCTAAGAACTAGCTTAGAATTAAAGATATTCCTGACCATGAAATCCCTCTTCTGTCATTTGCAATTTCTCATTTCAATGGAAGCGGTCAAGGATTTGTCAAATGTATGCGTAAAACAAAGTACTAAAATAAGAATGATCTTTGCGTGAAGAATTTAATGAAATGTAATTCAAAATGCCATTCAAGCCTACCATGTTGCAATAAGTAAATTAATTTTAAGTTCTTATTTTTTACTTGAAAGTTTTGTTTTCCTTAATAAAAGAAAGACATAAATTTTGTTTGGTACAACTTTCTTTTTCCTTTACATGTATATATTTTGAATAATTCTTTAATGGTACTCTCATTATTTCGAATAACATTTGTATTTTTAAGAAATGTACGTCATTGATATAATAACATTATCAAGACCTTATTTCATACTTTGCCTAAACAGCTTTAGTCATTCTATAGAATGCCTGCATTTCCTACTTTGCCGGTAACATATCCATTCAATGAGATGTAGGGAGGGGAAAAAAAGACTTGATTTCCTTTTTATCGAAGCAGCATATTTAGTCCTGCCCCTCGTGTATTTCATTTGCATTTACCGAAGTCGTAAATAACTATTATGCTTTTTAATGATTATTTGGACTAGATTTCAATCAAATAAAGCATGATGAGAAACGTTTAACAAAATTATTTTTAGAGCTATATTTTTTTATATTCAATGCACTTCAGTATGGAATGTGTTCCTTTACTATAATAACATTTTCATTTCACTTCCCGCTTTCAATATTAGAACTTGTTTTTCATCCAATTTTAATATTCTGGCTCAAAAAATTGTATTTTGTAAAAAAAAAAAAAAAAAAAAAAAAAAAAACGTGGCCCTAAAATGTGTGGAGTTAAAAAAAACTTTTTGGAAAATGAAAAATTCGAAAGGAAAAGGAAAAAAATTATGAATAGCAAATATGCAAAACTGGATAACTTTTTAATATCTGCAAGTACATCATCTTGTGAAAGTGCTAGTAATAGTAATTAATGCCAGGGAACCTGATGAACAAATCCTGGAAGTGAAAATTAATTTACAAGAAAAAAACAAATTTTCGGACACTTCAGCGAATAAGGATACTCTTATCAAAAGAAAAGGAGTCAGAAGACGCAAACGAAGAACCAGACTTGAATAGAAGTGATTTTGCACATTATGTAGGTACGTCCATAGATACAGATTTAAGGGAACACATTTTCTTTAGTAATAGTAGTTGTGTGTTTGTTATAGAAAAAAAGCGGAATCTATCACAGTTTTTTATTTCTTTTTTCTTTAAATCATTTTTACGTCATACAAAGAACTGTCCTTTTTAAGAGATGCAGTATTTATGCTAGAATATAATCGAACTTGAGATCAAGCTCATCCCAGGATTCAGAAACGAAGAACAAGGTAAGCGGTACTTTTTTTCTTTCTTAAGATTTTGAAATCTAAAATTATTTTACTGTTTTCGTGTCTTTCTTAGTGTATTGTTTTTATTGAAGTTACCAGGTTATCTATCGATTGTTGTTAAATTTTTTATTTTAATAAATTCTATAAATGCTATCTAATGTTTACGTTATTTACTTCGTTTACTCAGAATCAGGTGGATTTTGTATTCAGTTATAAATTTAATATTTAAGTATTTTTAGTATTGTTAGCGCCATTATGTTATGGTTTTGCAATCCTTTGTATAAAATCCGGCTAGGAGCTCAAAACCTGACCTTGTGGGGGGGGGGCAATTATTTTCCGTTACGCCTCTCAGCGGAATTGTCTCATGTCCCCGTGTCCTTGAGTAGCGTTCATTGATCAGTCCTACTGGTAACTTCGTTTCTTGAGGCTCGAAAACGTCAAAACAGAGAACATTAAAATATTGGTATTTTAGAATTTTTTTAGGAGTTTTTAGGAATACTACACAAGAAAGGCTTTCAGGTATGGACACATTCTCTATATTGAATCCAAAATCGCTGAAAAAATTGATTTTACTAAAATTATTGACAAATTTGCTTCTCAGAAAGCCAGAAAAGTTATTTTTATAAGTATTTATCAAGTAGTCTTTGTATAGATGGACGGATTTATATACTTTTCAATTCACGAGATTTATGCTTTAGTGTATTTCTTTTTAGATTATATTTTCTATAATATAATTAGAAAATAATACTCTAATAATACTGTTAAATACTGTTGTGTGTGTGTGTTTTGCTTTTCTAATTATAAAATGCCTATTTTTATTTCAAACGTAATATTTTTGCTTGTTTATTATTTTGTTAAAGTGTTTTGTCGCGATAATAACCCATTAGCAGAACAAAAAATAAAGTTTTGCACTTAAAACTTATTTGCATTTTTATTAATGTTTTACTTTTTACTCTTATACTGGTAAATGAGTTTATAACCTCAATATATAAATACTAAATAAGTAATTAAATATATAAGTATTGTAATAAGTAATTAAATATATTTTTTAATAAGTAAGTATTTTAATAAGTAGTTAAATTTTAAGTATTGTAATAAGTAATTAAATATATAAGTATTTTAATAAGTGATTAAATATGTAAGTATTAAATATAAGTCTTAGTCAAACTATGAAAAATTCTTTAGAGGGGCGGCACATTAGGTCTTTGCATGCGGGCGGCCGGGATTGGCCCTGGTAAGGAACAATTTTTTCTCTTCTACGAGTCTAGAACAGGGGTCGGCAACCTTTTGAGTAGGAAGAGCCAAAAATTACAATTTACAAAATTTCAAAGCTTTTAAGAAGCCACAATTTTTTTTCTTGCCAACAATAAGTAGTACTTGCATAAATAAAGTTTTTTGATTAAAAAAAAATGGCAGTTATAGGGACTGCCGATAGAAGTGAAAACTTAGAACTTTTAGTATTAAAATTTGAAATTTCATAATGTTTGAATTAAAAATATCAACATCAATCTGGTTTTCACATATATTGACACTCCGAGCAACAATTACATGCATGTTTATATGGTTTTTTATTATCCAAATATATTACGGGCTGTACAAGATCATGCCAAAATATAAATACAATTCAACTGAAATAACAATTAATATATACAATCATATTATTTATGGATAGTATTTATATTTACTTAAATTTCAATGTACTTGATTTTTAACATTATTTTAATTGCTTGCATCATTGTCATCATTAATTTCAACAATACTTAGACTTTTTGTACTTTCAATTATTGCATTTTGTTCTAAAAAAGATACAATAGACTTATGGTGACTAAAGTAAGAAAGGAAAATGCTTGATTCAAATTTATCTATCACGTAAAAACCGCATCGATCGTCGTTTTATGTTTTGTAGTACTGAGTTTTCGATCATTGGACATATTTATAAATTAAGTGTTTCATTTAGAAATTAAATTAGTGGTAGATTTTTTTATAATCTGCAAAGTTAATATTGAAGTCTCCAATTAAATTCTCCAGTTCATTATCATATTTTTCGCCAAATCTTTTTTTGAGTATTTTAGAACCTTCTTTTGTATACATCATCAAATTTTCGAATAAAAATTGTTGTATCTGTCTCATAGATTTTCCAGGCGAAATATAAACGGCAACCATTAATATGTATCGCCCATTCTCGAAATCGCAACGAGCAACGCATATTTCGCCTACATCAGAAACATTAACACCAAACGATAAAAATATGATTGAACAACTAGATGTCTGTTTTACCACGGTAGTATATATATATAAGAAAACGTCTAAGCCACTGTGAACTATTAATCCGGATTGCGTGATGCATTGCAGAGATTAAATGTTAGAAAATAAATAATACAAAATTTTCAAACGCCAGAATAAATGCGAAGATTTAAAATAATTTTAAATATAAAATGTTCAAACGCCCAAATAAATACGAGTATTTAAAATAATTTTCTGTTATTGATTTTTTATCTTAAAAATATTAGTATATTTATTTAATACTCACTATCGTACTCTGCACAATGATTCTTCAATTAAACGATTCAAATAATAATCAAACAAAAATACTATTTCAACAATGCACAGTATATACACATTAGATTTTTCACTAAATCCATTCATTTTCACTTATAAGATATACACAGCACTATACGTCAGCTGTATAGCTACAGAAATACTGCTACAAGCATGTCGGTGGCGCGAACGCACAAGATTTCACCCACCCCAAAAGTTTTTAATTCGCACAGCACACTGCGCGTGCGCTAGTCAAGAGCATGTCGGTGACGCGAACCCATAAGATATTCCCCTAACAAAAAGAGCCCAACGTGGCTAAAGAGAAAAAAGTTTTCACTTAAAAAACTAATATATTTATTCATAAGAAAAAATATCTATTTATTTATATATAAGTAGTGCTTCTCGCAACAAATTTGAAAAAATATATATGACATTATTAGATAATTACTTATTATTTAAGTAAAAAATTAAAGCAATTAAACATTTACTTTTACAACACTAAATTGTATACTTCAATAACAAACAATTGAGCAAACAAATTCAATGAGAGCGTTGGCTTTGAATTGTTTTAGAAAGTTTGCATAAATTTGGCTCATAACTTGTTGTTTTAAGTTTTAAACACGACTCTACATTGTCATTTGTTAGTTGGCTTCTTACATTCACGCAAGAGAACGCTTGCTCGCACGAATATGTCGATCCGAAGATAGTCAGCACTTTATGGTGCCAACTTCTTCATCTCACTATAGCAACTTGGAAGACTATTCCATGCGTCGAATATAAGTGCCTCGCGACATTTCTTTTAAAGTTGTCAACTTTTGTTGCATTACGCACATACATTTCTGGATCTCCAACTCTTCCAACTTGCTTTTCAACTCTGTAAATTTTCCACTCCACAAAGTTTTATTTTTTTAATCGATCAATTGCATTTCTAGAGATCCAGTATCAATTCCAAATGGCCTAATGTGGATTCCGTTATTATTTTTGTTGAGAGGATGTACTATGAATGCTAGAGTGGTTTTGAATTCCATTGTCAGCAAATTCTTTAATATTTTTTATAACTGTGGTGAAGTAATTCGTGTCAACAGTTGCACTGGTTTTATCGCGATGTTGCTTTAGAAATTGAAAATGGAAGAATTTACCGCTCTGAATATGTTCTGCAAAAAGAATTAATTCTTCTTCGAAACAAACCGATTCGTCTACCAAAATATAGGCTGGGTTTTCCTTTCCTTGTAGTTTTAGATTCAGCTAATTTAATTTCGCTGTGATATCCCACCATAAAGTAAAATTCTTGCAACCGTTTGTCATTCTTTAATTCAGGGTGATTAATACCTTTTTTTTATTGAGGAATGTATTTATTTCATTCAAGCACAAAGCAAAACGTTTCAACACCTTACCTTTGGAAAGCCACCGCACTTTATTGTGAAGAAGGAGGTCGCGGAGTACTGAGTCTCCATTTCGTTTAAGAATTCCTTATACTGACGATGGTAGAGTGTTTTTGACAAGACGCTGTTAACAATCTTGATTACCAAATTCATGACATTAACTATTTCGGCTGGAAATGTTTGAGCACAAAGCGCTTCTTGGTTTATTATGCAGTGAAACGAAAGAATTTCGTTGTTTATTTGGCTCTGAAGAATCGTTGTTGCCCCTTTATTTTTTCCTGTCATATTTCTGGCTTCTTCAATTACTATTGAAACGATTTTATCTAAATCGATCTTATTTGTCTTCAAGGCATTTTTGCACGGCATTCGCTATATCTTTCCCTCTAATTTGTCCCGAAAGCGGTAGTAATCCTAGAAGTTCTTCTTTTGGACATTGGGAAGACATATACCTGACATAAAGGGCAACTTGTGCCGTGTCTTTTATGTCGCAATACTCATCTATAACAAGTGATAAGGCAGAGGAAAGTTGAATATCTTCCAGCTGCAAATATGTTATATTTGAAGAAATTTTAGCTATACTATCTTGTACTGTTTTTGCGGATAGTGGCAAGTCTTTGATTTTTTTCAAGATTTCTGGTTTCACATATTCACCATCTGTGAATGGTTTGCCTTCTTTGGAAATTTCAAGTGATACCGCGAAGCTTGCCAGATTAACATTACTTGTAGACTGCGTCCAGTTACTTAACATGGAACTTGATTGCTGTTTTTGTAGCTCGCCGACAGCTTTTTTTCATTCTTCGCCGGCTGGATATTTACTAGCAAACTGAGTATGTTTTGTAGTGACGTGTCTCTCTAAATTTGATTTCTTATTGTGTGTGAGTTTTCTTGGCAAATGAGACAAGTCGGAAGGCCATCTGAGTTGCATATGAAAGAGAACGACTGTGATATGGTCGATCTTCGTTGACCATATCGTGGGGTTTCAGCGTAAGTTAGAGGTGTGGGATTCTCGAAATGATGAGACATTTTAGAATTCTTAATATAACTTTAATTAAGAATTTAACTTAAATTACTTATATATCGAACAAACTTATATTAAGTGAGAATAAACCAAAACACGTAGCCGTAGTTAACACAAATCACGCAATTAGATCACTTATCTATATAATTATATTATATCCGCCTACTCTCAATCCTAATAATATATTCGCATTCAGAATATAATCTTCCTACCTTGAATTCTAAGCAACGGTCCAATCCACTTCAAATATTCATCTAGGCTCGAGTACAATGGTATGTACCTTGAATTAATGGCGAGATTTCCGTGATTCTTGGGTAGGCCGTCAATTTACGCTTCTACCTTTTCTGAACTGAACTTTCTCTAAATTGCTATCACGCTTACTAAAACTTCTGTCCTTTTAAAGGTTATCTTATTTGCATCTATCCTTCGTTTCACTTCTTGGATTTGGGTTGGAAAAGATTTGCCATTAATCGTGGCCGTCAAAGAACACAGAGGTTATGTTAGAGAAAGGACGCGTGAGACGTCACAATCCCCTCCAAGAAGCAAAACGTGATTTATTCAAGGGTCCACCTGACCCTTAAGAAATTACGTGCCTAAATTTTTATTTCTGAATCTCCTTACTTTCTAAGTTTTATTTAAATTTTAACCTTGAATCCTCATTTTAACTCTTAATTTCCAATATTTAACTTAACTTTAATTTTCATTATTCATCTTAAAAATTAAATTTAATATTCCTCCTTAATTTGAACTATTGACAGACACAATAAATTTTACCCAATAAAAGGGGTCACATACCTTTTAAAAAGTCGAAAATGGTTAAAAATAGTGAGCTCTTTAAAGCTCTATAATTTTTTTATTATTGTTTCCTGGGATGTAAATTTTGGAGGAATAAACAAATAGATATTACTTTACTTAAAACATATCCAACAAACACATTTTTAATTGGGATAAATTTTTAATTAGATAATTACAAAAAGAAATTTTGGTTTTCTTTTCGCAAGTGATATGCATTACGCGCAGCTTTATAAAAAAAGTTACCAATATTTTTTGATGAAATTTTTGCTCAGTGTTGGAAATTGTATTATCTTTAAAATGACGAAGCATGAAACACTGATTTAAAATTTTTAGTAAACTATAACAATTTAAAATTTAACTATAAAATTTTAAAAAAATTTTCGCTATTTTTTATTTGTAATTTTAAATTTTTTCATTAAAAATTCAAACTAGTTCGTTATTTTAAGTACAGATATGGTCAGAATCTCCAGTAAAAATTTTATCATTTTCCATGGAACGGTTTTGAAAATATCATGCGCGTAATGAGAAAAAATTACGTTCTGAGAAAATTGACATCAAACATAAAATTTACCACAGTTATATATATATATTATTCTGGTTACTCAAACAACAACTAAATTTTAAATTAAAACTAATGTGAAGTTTTTATAGTCAATAAACTTCAATTTATTAAAATTATTATAACTAAAAACATATATTTTACCAATGCAGTACAAGCATCGAAACGATATCAAAAGCTACAAAATAAACAACAAAAATACAACAAAGTGATTCATTTCTTCAAAATAAAGTTAAAAATTTATAAATATTACTTAAAAAAAACAATTAATATCTTAATTAACAAGTACTTACTATAAATATTAAATAATTTGTGATATGAATGCAGTGTATTACTATGATTCTAAAATGTTAAAATTCGCCACATGCATACGATGTTCCCTCTTTTTCAGTTAATTTTTTACAAGTAGCTTTAAATTGCATTCTTTTAACCTGTCGCACTTCTTTTGTACGGAGATTAAAATGTCTCTCTGCAGTCTGAATTCTTTTTAAATCTACAAGTGTAACAAATTTTTGCGCAAATTTACCAACAGTCAGACCAAGCGATTGCATAATTTTTAGTCTGCCTTGATTGCCATCATTAAAAATGACAATTGCCTCATTTATAGAAATATCAACAATCTTTCTACCACAACCTAAAGTTTTTGGGCATAATTTCCATATTAATGAGTTAATGGATTCATTATTATTTTGGGTTTTACCCCCTAGACATTTTTGTAGGAGTTTAGGTTGTGATAGATCATTAAATACAGGTTTTATGGCATCCATTACTGCTGCTGGCAATTTGTTACTGTGTTTAAAAGTTTCCACACTACCCTCTAATACTTGATTTTGATATTTACACCAAGAATTAGGACCTATATGACAAAAACTGTGCAATGGTTCTTCGTCACTTGAACGTATATGGAAATATACAGTCCAAACAGCTTTTCGCATATCCGACAGGCATGTTTTATTTTGTCGGATTGTATTTCCATAGTATGTTGTGATTAAGTCGATCATTCTGTCGGTCAACCTTCCCTTTCCACCAATCGACTTCCCATCACCGAGTTTGGATCTCATTTGTTTTAATTTTCGTAAACGAGTTCCCATTCGTTTTTGAACATGTCCAACACATTCAATTTTTGAAACTGTGATATCTTCTCCATAAGGATTGGATGCAGTAACAGATGAGAATGTTTTGGAATCGCCATCCCCAATGTAAGATGTATATCTCACAGAACGATGACTTATTGAACGCTGAAACATACGAACCATTCCACAGTCTCCATCATGCCAGCTGAGCCATTGTGGTTTTTCAAACATTCTTTAACGTGAAGAATTTTCCACTTTTTGTAAGCAGGTGACCCTTTTCTTCGTTTCCAAGAATCACATCCCTTACAGAAAGAAGACATCACTTCCGCATCAATACACTTTCCTGTTTTGTCTCCTATAACAGCACACACACCAACACGAGAAGAATAGCCACGGGTTTTCCACGTTCCATCTCCACTAATTATTATATCAGAAGAATTTGTCAAAGTTACCTCTTCTAAAGCTGCACTCTGCATTGAAGCTTCTGCAACTTCTTTACTACACAATTGCAGTTTGTTTATAATATTATTATAGGATTTTTCAGCAACTGGAGGAGGAAAGGCCATAACACCACAGAAAGTTGTCATTGCTGCGTGACCCTGTCCAATTGTCCTCATTGCGTACACAAAGCGTCTGTTTATTTCTGGAATGTTTTTTCTTTTACCCAGCATTTTTGAATTTCTAAACGAACATAAGTCTTTACAGTTCTTGCATTCAATCGAAAAAAACACTAGACAAACCTCTAACACATTTTTCTGTGAGTTCAATATCTCCACCACATTTTTTGCAAGAAGCAAAGTTTTGAATGTTTGTAAAACATAATAGTTTTATCAAACACTCTATAGCCATCAAAACCGTCATCATGTTCAAAAAAAGATGAATCAATATCTTGCAACTGAATCTTTTTTCCAGATGCACTGTTGTTTAGTGTTTCATCCACACTGTGTACAGCTTTGCACCTCGTGTGCATATTACCAGTAAACTTCCTTTTCTTGGGACGTTTACCAGATGGTCGTTTGGCAGATTCAATCGAATTCATCATTCAAAAGTTTTAAAAAAATTAATATTTTTCCTAAAACTTATTTTAGAATAAGATACTATGTGAAAATCAGAAAACGAGCGAGTATAGAATCACAAATCACTTTTTCAAAACAAAACAGCAGTTTATAAAGTAAGTAGAAGTTGTAGTTAATGTTCAGAACAATAATAATAATATTTGAGGCTTAGATTCAAGCATTTGATAATAATTAGAATGAAAATATTAGAAACAGAGAAACGCAGCTGTCACCAGCGACATGACAGCTGTCACCCTGGAGCCGAAATGTAAACAATATTTAAATTACCTTTTCTGCTCTTTTTATTTTCTTAATAACTTCCGTGATATTGGGAATATCTGCATGCGGTTTCTTTTAAAAAACTCAGAAAGGTTTGCTCTATAAAATAAAATAATAATAAAAAAATCGATTTTCCGGAAATTTTAAAAGGTATATGACCCCTTAACTAGACCACCATTAACAGTTTTGCATTTTAATCATGGTATATTCTCACTTTTACGTATGTGGGTATACCCCATCAGGGCGAGGGACCGGGGAAAAAACCATCCTTAACTTGGATGGGAAAAAAACCGAGGTCCATATACCCCTTAACTAACACTTAACTCTATTTAACACTACTTAAATATCTACTTAAACTGCTATACAATTATATCTTTCATTTCCATCCATTCCAGGGTACATATGGGCTTGGAGACTGGGGTTTCTTCTCCAAGTTGAGGATACATTAGAATTCAGGGTCTGTCACCCTGAAATGAAAACTCTTTTACTTGGAAAAATCTATATTCACATAATAACAGTATGTTTCACAATTTTTATGCATTATATATCATTTTTAAATTACAACAAACTTTCATGTCCACCCCGCATCTGGTTCCGTTAAACTCCCAATGAGTCGCGCAGCGCTGTTAAGTTTATTGTTAGTGACCTGACTACGCCGCATTTCCCTGAACCAGAGATGCACCTTAATACGGAACAATACAACAACATATATATATACACTATACAATTACAAACATTTTTCAATAAATCATTAAAACAAATAACCAAAGGAATTGTCGCATTTCACGAAGTCATACATCGAAGTAAACAAATGCATAATTACAATTGTTTTCTCCATCAATTGAGAAAAAAATTTTACAAGTCAAAAGTTCAAAAAAAAAT
>BMAV01005967.1:435724-459369 GCA_019973955.1 Trichonephila inaurata madagascariensis
TATAATCTTCCTACCTTGAATTCTAAGCAACGGTCCAATCCACTTCAGATATTCATCTAGGCTCGAGTACAATGGTATGTACCTTGAATTAATGGCGAGATTTCCGTGATTCTTGGGTAGGCCGTCAATTTACGCTTCTACCTTTTCTGAACTGAACTTTCTCTAAATTGCTATCGCGCTTACTAAAACTTCTGTCATTTTAAAGGTTATCTTATTTGCATCTATCCTTCGTTTCACTTCTTGGATTTGGGTTGGAAAAGATTTGCCATTAATCGTGGCCGTCAAAGAACACAGAGGTTATGTTAGAGAAAGGAAGCGTGAGCCGTCACACGACTTGGTCCGATTCCGATTGAATTCTCGGTGCTCTTCTTCAGTTCTCCTTTTTTTTTCTTTTTCTTTTGTAAATGCCATGCTAGTGGTGTGAAGCTGTAATAAAGAATTTTTAAAATTCCTATTTAGGTATCCAAAACAGCAGATGACAAGTTTTGCAATTATTTACTGTCTCAACATATACCTACATAAATACATACGAGAAGCTGGGCATAATGAAATATAATTTATCAAAAAGCATTTTACAACGATATATATTTCCCAATCAAAAATACTTATATATACCTAAGTAAAATAAATAATTCTCTAATAATTTAATTATTAAAATAAATAATTTAGACACGAAACTCTGTTTGTCTCACTCTTTCAAGTACTGATTGACTATAAGTACATAGTTTCGTCGCATCTGTGGTCGCCTTTCGTGTGCGGTGATCGCCGGCTGGCACGTACGGACTTGTCTCTCAGAAGGTGTTTATCACAACGCAGTCTACACATTTTAGTTTTTTTTTTGAATTTTGGAGAATGTTATATACTTAGTTTATATATATATGAGTAAAGGTGTTAGCCCAGCTATGCCGAAATCAATGAAAATTGCCAAACATATAAACAATCTAAGACTGCAAATACCTACCTACTTTGATTCTCAAAATTCCAAAATAATTTTATTAAATAACATCTTACACTTATAATTATTATTTTAAAGCTAATTTTTAAATAATAAAAGCTATAAAATAGATAAACAATAAAATAGGTAATTTATTAAATATATATTTTAATAAAAACACTTTCGCGGTAATATCCAACAGTATTACTTTGTTTCATTTTTAACAATTCTTATTGACTTGAAAAGAGTAGTTAGGTATCTTATTTGGAAAAAAAAATATGCATAATATGTATTTCAAAAATATAATACTTATTTTGTTACCTACCTCTCTACTTCGTTTTATTATTATTATACATGTACATACTTACCTCTCTCTCTTTGAGAAGATAATTCGCTTCTACTTGAAACAACAAACTATACGTCACAGCCAAAGCACTGGTGAAAACGCCAAATTGTCTTGCGTCGTAAGCGAATTAAAACCTACATAAAAACATCTGACGTCATTCGGGACTGACGACGCATGTCATGGGGGAGGGGTGACTGAGAGATAGAAACGGTGCCTAATCCTCGTGAATCCTTTCAGAACGATTTTTATTTATTTTTTTTTTGATAAAATATATATATATAAATATTTGAGTATGGAACTAAAGAGCCGCAGCTTCCCATCCAAAGGTCTAGAACCATAACAACATTTTCCGAAGGAATTCCTACCCTTTATTATCTGGAGATAAAATAATCGGTTGTGTGTGTGTGTTGATAAGGATAAAACAAATGTTGTCCCTTTAAAGATTTTTTAACATTAGCAAATGTTCATCATGCAGAAATCAAAAAATAATAATTGATATATCATAACTATTTAGTTTCTATTGAACCCCTTATTGTTCAAGTCCTTGAACACAACAAAGCTATTAAATATCTTAAGCACAAACTTCCCAAGATTTTTAAAATTTGACCCGAAGTGTGTGTGCCAATGTTACTAAATTATTTTACTTTCTAAATCGTATATATATATATATATATATATAATTGTTTATATACAGAGAAATTTGCTTGTGATAAAAGTTATCATCTTAAAAATAAAAACAATGACCTTCATTTTTTTTGATTAATCCAACCGTTACAGTTTTATTTAAATATGTTATTATACCAAATATATATATATATATAAAGTATTGCAAGATTCAGTAAGAATGCAAAGCTTATCTTGGGAGAGACATAAAAATTGGACATTGCTTTTCGATTTTCAGAAACTCTTTCTTTGAATCTCATCTACAGGACCGCCATCTGGGGGGAAGGGCTCAGTGATTAAAGGGGGATCAAGAACTCAAATAATGCACTCTTTTAAATGATAATTTTCCTATCGTTACCAGTAGGACAAAAAGTACATTTTATCATAAAGTTTATTATTGTAGACCTCTGAAATTCGATAATCTTGAAACTAATTTTTAATGGTGTGACAGTTTAGTTTTTGTTATTTGATTCGGAGAGCTCCCGAGAATCCCCAAAGAAATTTTTAAAAAAATATCAAAATCTGTTAAGAAAGGAAAATAATACTGTTGTTTTCTTTGGAAGTGTTAATATTTAGTCCCCAAATTTTAAGATGATGTGATGCTATATTTGGGGAGAGTTGGAACAAGCAATAATCTTTCACTTCCAAGACCCCATGAACGAGGAGGAGAAACGAACATTTTTCAAGTTGAATCGAATTATTTCAATAGGCTAATGGATGATGTAAACAGAACAAAAAAAATTCCAAAAATAGAATTCTGCAGCATTTAGCACATAAATCACAAGATGAAATTCTTTCTTCTTTTGGAGTGAGTGAGTGAATATTAACGTCGCACTGTTCAGCTACACGAGGGCTTTGGGCATCATCATTTTGAACCATGGTCAAGTGACGAGAACGACCGTCTCTCCTAACTACCACACCAACGGGAGGACGTTTGAGCTCTCGACAGATTTTACGTGTGTCGCCCCCCTACACGGTGGGTACTGGACTCGAACTCATGACACGCCTGCCATGTACCGATCTCTTGACAACTGGGCTACCGCAGCCCTTCTCCTTTTGAAAATCAAGTCCTTAACAAAATTAAAGCAGCAATGTTCTTTAGCAGTGGTCTTCAAACTGGAACCAAGGGGCCCCACAAGGCATACCCAGGGGTTCCACAATAAAAAAAATCGAAAAGAAATTTATAAATATGAAGTATATAAATATTTCTCTATGAAGTTTGTATAACTACTAGAGTCTAAAGCTCATCCTATTCATTAAAACTGAAAATTTTACTTATATTTTGCAACACTTTTAAAACTTGTATTATAATGTAATAAAGGAATATTATATATAAAACGCGTTTTATCTTTATATATATACTTCCTAATGGATTTTGAATATTCTATTGTTTACTATTTCAGGTTCCACGAGATAATTTTATACTTGTTAGTGTTAGCACAATTTCTTACTAAACTGAATACTTTTCAAACAGAAAATGCACCCTTTTGCATTTGTGGCAAAAACATTTGTAACAGAGGAGAAGGAACAACACTGATCGACAGATTCAATGTTAAAATCTAAATTTAAGCAAGAATAGCTCCTAAGTCTTAGGTTGCAAAATATACAAGATTTTTCACACATCTGTGAACATTTTAATGCTATTCAGAACAATGTATTTTAGAGAAAAATATTTCTCAATGTGAGTAACCACAAAAACAAATAGCTCAAAATATGTAATGCAATTGCAGATAATCTCAATATATTTAGACTTGGACAGTTTGTGTGAAAAAATGCAAGCTTATATCCCCGTTACTAAATATAATACATGGGCACTTGGATCACAAATTGATATTATTAATGAATAAATTATATTAAAAAAATAGATTAGAATTTTTAATAATATAAATGCCTTATATTTTTTTAATTGCCTTTACATAAAGCACCTAGGACTATTCTGAGTATGTATGTGGGTTTCATGGAAACACTTTCTAGTTCCAGGACTTCAATTTCTAGGGGTTCCGTGAGTTTGAAGACCAATGTTCTATCAATGAATCTACCCTAAGCAACAAACTTTAATCAGTATTATGTACATTTTGAAGGAAAAAAATTAACTCTTAAACGTATCGTTTATAGTGTTTAAATTGTTACGTAGATCCTGGTTCGATGATTTTATACAAAACAACCACAAAGAAAATAAACAGTTCTTTAAGAGCGATGCGAATTTATTATCAAAAATCCAATCCTTTAAATACAGGATTCAACGGCAATATTTACAGGGTAAATATCCGAAGGTCTTCACTCCTTCAACAGCAATCAAACACAATCATCAGTGTTTAAAAATACACGTAAGTAAAGATTATTCACAAGCACAGCCGAGCTAATCGCTAGTCAAAACAACCCTCACTAATCGCTGGTTTAATCAAAACTGATTGGTTGCGGCTGGCACTCATATTTATAGGCGCTGCAGAAACTTCCAGAAATATAGCCGCTCGTGTCATCGAGCGTGACATTAATGGAGTGATCTATTACTTTCTAGAAGAATCCAGAGGGTTCTGAACTCGCCAAAGTGGTCACCAATGACGCCAAAATGGTCGCCAAAAATGATGCCAACTTGGCTCTATCGCTATGTGATTTAGCCAAGTTCTCATTGAATCGCCATTATAACGTAAGGGGTGGCATTGCTTCTGAATAGTACAATTTTAACATGAAATAAATATAACATAGAGTAATATAAATGCATTAAACATCCAAATACAAATTATTTACACTATTTACACAAAATTCGTAACACTGCCCCCTCCTCAAAGACTGCACGTCCCGGGCAGTACAATCCTTGAGTAAGAGGTATCTATTTACAGACAAACTACTCACATAATAATCACATATAAAGTAACAAATATACTCAACAGCATATACAAAGCAAATAAATTCAAAATACATGAATTACAATACTAAAATAAAACTAAGGAATTAGAGAAAAGAGAAACAATTTACATTATTTACAAAATAATTAATGACCATGGTCTGAATTTAAGGATCTTATTCATTTTGGCGTGGTGATTTCTGCATCCGCACCACAACGTCATTCAGTCTTTTTAGGACAGTGTACGGACCTTCCCAGTTTGTCTGCAGCTTTGGAGAGAGTCCTTTGCGACGTTTCGGATTCCATAACCACACTTTATCGCCTTCGTGGAAGTCGTGTCCGGTTGCTCTTGCGTCGTATCGGGTCTTCATCTTCTCGGAAGCCATGCCGATTCTTTCCCTAGCCAGATGATGTATTTCTTCTATCCGTGCCTGGAGTTTCTCGGCATACTCCTCAGGCACCAAGGGAGCATCTGGTGGTCATCTGAACAGAAGATCCGCAGGCAGACGAAGATCACGTCCGAAGAGCATCTGGGATGGGAAATAACCGGTGGTCTCGTGAACGGCACTCCTGTAGGCAAGCAGGAAAAAGGGCAGTTCCTTGTACCAGTCCTGTGGATTACTGGATACCAGGAGAGAGAGGCTGTTCAGGATGGGGTCCGATTGAACCTCTCCACCATACCGTCAGACTGAGGATGTAAAGCTGTTGTCTGGGTTTTGTCGATGGCGAGTATTTCACAGAATCTCTTGCAAACTGCAGAATCGAAGCTTCTCCCTTGATCGGAGTGAAGTTGTAGAGGGACCCCGAATCGTATGATCCGGTGTTGAACTAGAACCTCTGCAACAGTCGAGGCCTCTTGGTCGAGGATAGGATAGGCTTCAGGCCACTTAATGAAGTAGTCCATGGCAACCAGGATGTTGTTGTTGCTCTCTGACGACCTCGGAGAAGTGGACCTAGGATGTCAAAAGCGTTCGAAAGGCGCTCCCACATTATACAGCTGCAGTCTTCCTCTAGTGCGTTTTCTGGGACCTTTGCGTGCAGCACAGGGATCACATGTGCGACAACACTTTTCCACGTCACTACGCACATTGTTTCAGTAGAAGCGCTCACGAACTTTTTGTAAGGTCTTCATAATACCAAAATGACCTCCAGTTAAACTGCCATGGAGTTCCTTAAGGACCGTTGAAACTCTTGTCTTTTGGAGTATTATTTGACACCTGAATGTTTTTCCGTCGTCAGACTCCCATTTTTTGATATAAAACACCATTTCTCAGATGGAGAGTGTACCAAAGAACCCAGTAACGATTCGTTGTAGGATGGAAAGGGGCAACGTCTTGCCAGCTGGGCTTTTCGTCAGACGACTCTTTGAGTTCTACAATTGGTTTTATTTCAGGATCAGCCAGTTGGTCTTTTCAGACGCTCTCATCATTCCATGGGTCCAAAGCCGATGTTGATGGTGTTGTAACTTGTCGGACTATTGAATCTATTACGCCAAATTTCTTTTCAATTCTCGAGCAGTATTTGCAGCTCTCAGGACAGGGTCTTCTTGAAAGGGCGTCTGCATTTCCATGTGCTGATCCTTTTCTGTAACGAATTTCCACGTCATATTCCTGTAGTCTCTGTATCCACCTAGCTATTTAGTCTTCTGGATTTTTAAAATTCAGTAGCCAGGTCAATGAGGCATGATCTGTTCGCAGCAGGAACCTTCGACCATAGAGGTAAGGATGGAAGTGTTCTACGGCTTTTACTATAGCGAACAGTTCTTTTCTGGTCAAAAAATAATTTCTTTCTGGTTTAGACAGAAACTTGCTAAAATAGGCAATGACACGCTCCTGACCATCTATCTCTTGAGACAAAACAACTCCGACACTCTCATGACTTGCATCTGTATCCAGAATAAATTGTTTCCCAATTTCAGGATATGCCAGGACTGGAGCAGATGTTAGTACGTCCTTAAGTTTGTTAAAGGCGTTGTTACAATCACCCGTACAGATAAATTTCTGATTGGCTTCGGTCAGCTTATGGAACACGTGCATAATCCCAAGAAACTCAGAAGCTGGTGAACATCCGTCGGGCAGTTCCAGTCTTTCACAGCCGAGATCTTATCGGGGTCTGTTCGTACACCTTCCGTCGAAATGATGTGCCCGAGATAGGTGACTTCACGCCGGAACAGGTGGCCCTTGGATGGACTTAATTTCGGGTTAGCTTCTTTTAGCTTTTGTTGCACGCGTCTGATATTTTTCAGATGTTCTTCGAAGGAGCGCCCCACGATGATAATGTCATCAAGATAAACCAGGCAGGCCTCATACGAAAGTCCTCCGAGGGCTGTTTCCATAAGACGCTCGAATGTTGCAGGTGCATTGCACAAGCCGAAAGGCATAACCTTAAATTACCACAGTCCTTGTCCCGTGGTGAAGGCAGTTTTCTCTTTATCGTCAGGGTGGAGTTCTACCTGCCAATACCCACTCTTGAGATCTAGGGTAGAAAACCAGGTATTGCCGACAAGTGTGTCATCCATTCTTAGTAGAGGATAGCTGTCCTTCTTGGTAATGTCATTCAACCGACGATAATCCACGCAGAGAATCTGGTAGAGCCATCTTTCTTTTTAACCAAGACGATGGGAGATGCCCAAGGACTTGACAATGGCTCAATGACATCATTATCTTTCATGTCCTTAATGAGTTTTTGGACTTCTTCCTGTTTAGCAAACGGTAGTCGCCGGGGGTGGTGCTTAATAGGAGGATACTCTCCCGTATCAATTCGGTGTTGCGTTAGTCTAGTTCTTCCAAAGTCCTCAGATGTTCTTGAAAATAGGCTTTGGAATTCTGTAATCAGCCCTCCTGTAGCACATCTTTGTTTCTCGTCTAAGTCCGTGTTTTGTTGTAAATCCTTGACTAGATCTTCTGAAGAAAAGTCTTGGTTATTGCACTTTCGGTCTACACAAGTGACAGGAGCACAAGCTGCTATTACCTCTCCTTCCTGGATAGTCCTCGTCTTATCACTGATGTTAGCCATTCTCACCGGGATGACTGAATTCGAGGGATCTACTACGGACGAAGCTATGAGTACTTTTGCTTTTGAACTCTCTGGGTTAGGATAATCAATTAGGCCGAATCGGAATTTCCTATTTTCTGCTACTAAACTGGGTATTATACATTTAGTTCTTGGCGATAATGAGAGTTTGATTTTTGCTATAATTTTCTGTTTAGATTCATATTGACTTTGTAAGCCAAAAAGAGTGATGTCTTCAAATTTTGAATGCATATTGCTATTTTCAAAGTTCAATTTAAAGCTCTATTGCTCTTCAGAAAATCCAGTACAAGAATACAGGGATCGGTGATATCTGCTATGTATGCCGTATGGTGATAGTCTATACTTCCAAACCTTAGAGTGACGTTAGTTTTCCCATGAACCTGAATCTTGTCATCAGTCACTGTTTGCAAGGAAACGCAGGGCGGCGTCCAGCTAATATTAACTTTTGCGCCAAATCTTTTCTGATTATAGATACATTGGCTCCAGTATCAACAACCATACCGCACAAGATGTTATTAATTTGTCCTATTACGTAAAGTCCCTTGTCGCTACCAATTACTGCCGTAATCTGAAGAATTTTGTGATGGGGCTTTTTATTATCTGGCAACCTCCGCCCCACGAGATGGCCATATACTAGTTTTCCTGTTAGGAAGAAGAGATAGTGTTCTCTTCCTTCCTTGATCGGGGACAGTTTCTTCTCAGGTGTCCGCATCCCCAGCACTTGAAGTTGCGTTTCTCTTGGTTCTGACGTTGAGCCATTAAGGCTTGGAATTCATCTCTTAATTTCTCAATGTCACTTTTCCATGGAGATTCACAGGGAGCATCTAAGGTCATTCTAGCTCCTCGGATGGATTGGCGGTCTCGGCGACTGGCTTGATTTGCGGCCTCCAATTTGAGGGCATATAACAGGGCAGATTTAAGATCTTGGACATCTGCCATTCTCACAGCCTTCTGGATTTCCTCCTCCTTCAGGCCGTCCACGAAATACTGCAAAGAGATTACTTCTCGCACAGTTGCTGGGTGGTCGGAGAAAGCCAAGTTGGCAAGCCTTTCTACTTCAGAGGCATACTCCTGCAAGCTTTCTCCGGTTTTCTGGAGTCTTGTTTTCATTTGCAAGCGTGCGTAGTCCTTGGAGTATTTCTGGGAGGATATACAAGGAGTTCAAATTCAGTCGCTCTGTGTCGGGAAGAGTCTGCAATACTTCAGCGACTGCACCTCTAAGGGATGCTGCTAGCTGACAAGCTTTGACCCCTTCAGTCCATCCATTGGCTTCAGAAATTATACAAAATTGAGTCTTGTACACCTCCCAGCTGGTTTTTCCATTATAGGTGGACAGTTTCACTGATACTGGTGAGGCAGGAACAGGTACTGCAGAAGCAGGCACAAACTTGTTTTCGTTCGTCGTCTGTCCGCAAGTTAGAAGCTTCTTTTCAAGATCTTCAACTTGCCTTTTAACTCTTTCTTGAACTTGCTCTTTAATTCTTTCTTAAACTTGCTCTTTAATCCTTTCTATTTCTTCCCCTACTTTCTACTCTATCTTCTTATCAACTACTTCAATCTTTTCTTTAACTCTCAATGCCATTTTCTCTTCCACGCTATCGATTTTCTTTTCTTTTTTCTAAATTATTTCTCAGCTCTTCTTGACCCGCATTTCTTGTTGGTCTTTCTCCATTCTCTCCTTCAACTCATTCTTAATCTCTTCTTGGCCTTTCTCCATTCTCTCCTTGGCTCTTCTGCATTTTCTCCTTAGTCTCTTCTTGGCTCTTCTGCATATTCTCCATTCTCTCCTTGGCCGCTTTTCAAGGCATTGATGCCTTCCAACAGAGCCTTCAGTTGTTCATCCATCGCTCGTGTTATTGGCATAAAATCTCACTTCTGACACCAAACTGTTACGTAGATCCAGGTTCGATGATTTTATGCAAAACAATCACCAAGAAAATAAACAGTTCTTTAAAAGTGCTGCGAATTTATTATCACAAATCCAATCCTTTAAATACCGGATTCAGCGGCAATATTCACAGGGTAAATATCCGAAGGTCTTCACTCCTTCAACAGCAATCAAACATAATCATCAGTGCTTAAAAATACACGTAAGTAAAGATTATTCACAAGCACAGCCGAGCTAATCGCTAGTCAAAACAATCCTCACTACTCGCTGGTTTAATCAAGACCGACTGGTTGCGGTTGGCACTCCTATTTATAGGCGTGGCAGAAGCTTCCAGAAGTACAGCCGCTCGTGTCATCGAGCGTGACATTAATGGATTGATCTACTACTTTCTAGAAGAATCCAGAGGGTTCCGAACTCACCAATGACGCCAAAAATGATGCCAACTTGGCTCTACCGCCAAGTTCTCATTGAATCGCCATTATAACGTAGAGGGCGGCATTGCTTGTGAATAGTACAATTTTAACATGAAATAAATATAACATAGAGTAATATAAATGCATTAAACATCCAAATACAAATTATTTACACAAAATTCGTAACAATATTGTTGAGTGGGACTGGAGAAGTACTAGCAAAATCTCTATTCAGAACATTAAGTGAGCTTGATTTAGATATTAGGAATTGTACTAGCTGCATGGGCTTTTCCTTTCCCTCATGACACCAGCATTTCTGTGTGTGTGTTTGTACACGCACAATGTGAGTGATTTTTAAAATTATGTCAAAAAATTTCCCTTTTTTGAAATTTGTTCCATTCCACTCATATTTGATTTAAGACAGGTTTCTTTCCCCTCTCTATAGCCCGGCATAACACGGGTTTTTTAGTGTAAAATTATTGTTCTATCTTCCCCTCCCCTCACAGATAAGATATGGCTTCAAATTTTGATGTATGACTTATAAAAAACAATATTGTATTAGTTAAAAAAATATTGATGTGTGAAGCAATAAAAAGAAAACGATTCTGATGCTAAGAGTAAAACAAAAAAATTTCATTATTTTTTAATAATAGTTAGTTTTTAAGAATCTAAAACAATAAAAAAGATTTCAGATTTTCATGAATCAATCGTTACATATAGTTAGCTTAAAAATGTCTCTAAAATGTATTTTGATCCAAAATAATAAACCATGTACTTTTTAATTAAGAAAGAATTAATTTAGTAATGGAATAACAGGAATAATCCTTTTATATAAAAACATATATATAATTATTAAAATCCAATTTCTATAAGTAATAAATGAAAGAAAAATTTACAGATAGCTATTGAAACGATTGCTTTTTTCTGAACGTTTGATTAAATATATATAAGCTATAAAAAAACAGTATGGAGGAAAGCCTAGATATATGTACATGTACTGAAAAAGAAATATTCAAAAAGAAAAAAAAAATCTGATAAAAACAAATTGATGTTTTATTTTAATTTTAACGCTTTTCATTCCACTGTGTTTAGTAAATTATTTAAACACGTATCTGACAAAAAAAAGTATGTTATACAAAAATAACATATTCATTAATTTAAAAATAATTTTATATATTATTATATGTTATATAATATCTTATTTATAACATATTGTACATCATTTTATACAAATTTTTGATTCTAATTTTAATATAAAATATAATTTTATGTTTATTATAACAAAATTTACAAAAAGTATTATTTATAAAAAATTATATTTATGAAGTTTTATATAAATATTTATATAATTACAGTAATTATTTTATTTTTGAAAATGCAAAATAATTTTTTAAAATATGATTTAATAATCAACCCTTTTTAAATAAATTTATTAATATGCAAAATTTCGTTGTTTTTCAAAAAAAGAAAAACAACAACAACATCATACAGAATTGTGGCGAATTAAAAATGTATAAGAATAAAAAGGTTAAAAGGCTGGAGATTTTTTTCCATTCACTGTACAAAATCATTCAAAAAGAAAATATACTATGTGATAAAAATATATTTCAGAATTCGCAAGGTTTTTCATTCCACTGTTCTTCAATAAATCATTTTTTCAGAATGAAGAAAACTATCAGTTGTCTTGCACTCTTTAAAACATTTATCTGTATAATGTGTAATGAATTGAATACTGCTATAAATATCAAATAACGTAAGTGATAACATAGCAGCGAAATTTCCTTTTCAAAAACCACGAAAAGAGAATGCCTGACCTTCTCTATCGCGCATGCGCAAAACTTTCACCCGTTTCCTCCGAGTTGAAGCGAATAACCTTGGCACAAAACAGAGCTTTTCATGAAATGTTTAAAAATATGTTATTGGTGAAGGACACCCCACGTCCAGTGTTTCAGGCGGACTGCTCTCTCCATTTTCTTAAGGTGGGGCGGTCCCTTTTTACACCTCGAATTTCGGCTCGCAGGTGGAAATTCAGCTGTTGTTTTTCCCATGGCCATCGTATGTCGGCATGTCAGATGAAAGGACCCGCAGTATTTTAGCGGTGCATGTGTGGATATGGACGGCATAATGCTATCAGTATAGGGGAACAGATCTTGCAGTTGCGAGGCGGGAAAACTTTACGCACCGGTCTAGGCAGCTAGTATCATACCACTAAGCCTGTGGAGAGTACAACTATATGTTCGAGTCAGCACAGTTTTCTGACAAAACCCAATCTATTTAAGAATTGTTGGTCATTCTTCATGTGTTTAAGGTCCACCGGTTGTTCATACTCTGTCCACCACTTAATTTTTTAAATAAAATTTCTAGTGACTGAATATTTCATAGTTTGCACTAAATATTTAGAAAATAATAATAAATAAACTGTGTATGCAAATAAATTCAAGATTTATTAAAGAAGCATCTAAATAAATAGAAAATTCAGTTAACCAGAGCTTCCATTAAAAGCTTTTTGTTACATAAAAAGAATTAAAATAAAAATGACGAATGCGTTTCATAATAAAGAGAAAAGTATTTGTAGTAATAAAATTTAAAACTATTAAAATAATTTTCTCTCAAATGTTCCATTAATGAATGGCAGTTTTATTAGTGCCTTGAATAGGGACCTTAATGTTATTATTGAAAGACATTGAAAAAAGTTAAAAATAAGATACGAGGTAGAGAAGTAAATAAAAAAAAAATGCTCTTTTTTTTTAATCTAAGGAATTTCAGATAAATATGTGTTCAGTGAAAGGTGAAAAGAATCAAATCTATTTATGGCATAATAAATTAAACTGCAACAAAGGAAAGGAAGAAAGAGAGAGAGAAAAGTACAACTTAATCTGTGAATCGACTCTATTTTTTAGACAAAATAGAATAAATAATGAAGTGATAGTATTTGTGTGGTGGCACAGCTTTTTCTTTAGATATGTTAGAATTAAAAACGCTAACTTTGGAAAACTGAATTCTTTTAGAGTACGTATTCAGTACAAACTAGTTACTTAGATAGTACTTTCAAGTGCAAATTGATTTTAGCAAATTGTAAGCCAATTCTAGATAGGTACCAATGGGAAAGAAAAGGTGGTGAGAAGACTAAACCATCTCCCAAGGCACAGGGATCTCGCATGTTGATAGAGTGAAAAGTTCTATCATTCTTAGTTCTTTCTGGGACTGGAAAGCTAAACAAGAGCAGCTTTGTACTTAAGAATTATTTTAATCTAGCAGAAATTTTTTAATATATTAATGGAAAAAGTTGATGAGATTCACACATATAGCAGAAATTGAAGAACTTATTTTGAGAGATTTAGAGCAGAAATTTAGAATGAGTAAAAACCAAGTAAGTCATGTGATAAAAGATAGGGAAAAAACAAATACAATGAATTACTAATTCAAATGAGCCTCCCAAGACTATAAAATTTAGAAAAACTCAAGTATGTGAAGTTAAGTTTAGCACCGTTTTTAGAAAGAAGGCTTTGAAATTCCAGTTCTGCCTTCACTGAAGATAAATTGTTTGAACTGGTTAAAATCAGTGGCAGTCTTCAAATGCAAGAATATTCAGAAACCAATTAAAACTGAAAACACTAATGATGGCCTAAATTTTTTTATTTCAACTGCAGTTGATGTGAGCTTTACCAAAAATTGTTTGGCAAACAAAGAGGAAGACATCTCTATGGCACTAACTTCAATGAAATATGACATTAAAATGACACAATAGTCTCGGAATATCTAATCAGGCTAACTATAGTCATCCTATGTCCCCTGTAATTATTAATCGAATCAATGATCCAGGTATGGAAGGAAAAAAGGAGTTTCCTTTGACCAGCAACTGTGAAGGTTCTAAAATGATATTAGATATGTATTTATATTCTGCATCTCCACTTTTAAATCATTGCACTTTTTATCCTGTATTTTGCATGGCCTTAAAAACTTATTTAAACATTTTAAGGTGTGATTCTTTTTGCACACATATCCTCTTTAATGATAACCATCTGATACCAAAGTTTTCTTTAAAAAATATATGTTTATCCTATTGTAACACTCCAAGATTTCAGTATAAAATATTATTTATCCATTTAATTAATTTGTGTAATGCAAATAAAAGTGAAATAACTTGTTGACATATTTAGATTTTTTAAAGATATGCATATATTTTACAGTATATCACATCATTTCAAACAGCCAACCTAGGTTAATTCTATAGATCAGACAAAAATAAAATGTTGAAAGAAAAAAAAAGAGTAAATAGTAAAAAATAAATAATTTTCTAGTAAAACCTTTTAGGATGTCAACTTTCTAATGTTTTATGAACATAATTTTTTAATAAATATATCTGCCTATATTCTTAAAGCATTAGAAAAAAATATTGATTTATTAGATTACTAACATTTAATTTCATATGAAACAATTAAAAATGTTTCTCATTAAAGGGCCAATATCCATACACTGTTTTCAAAATGGAGTTTTATTTTTTCACAAATAGTGATAATTTCATCATTCATTGTAAAATAGCATGTACTTGTATAATACATGGATGAAATTCAATTAATATTTGTAATTATTATATTACAAATCAACCTCTGAGGCCGCACAAATTTGGTTGCATTATTTATTTGTTTTTAACTTTTCCAACTAAAAGCTGAGCTTGAGTCGCAATTTTTTAATAATTTAATATCTTTATTTATCACACAAATTATTCTCATACCTAATACAACCCACATGTAGAAATTAATTTGCAAACAAAATATAGTACCTGAATCATCAAGCATAAAATAGATTTCATTCACAATAGGTATTATTAATTTGTCTCCTTGAAAGAAGCAATCACTTTTTATAGTTGAAAAACTAAATCAAAGGTTATATTTTTTTGCATTATAGCTTTATTAGTGATTAAATGTGTTTCGTAAAAATGTAAATATACTCTTATATTTTTTTTTTTTTCTCATTTTTAAATGAAACAATTTTCTTGAAAACATTGTACACAGAATGGGATAAATTAATATATATATATATATATATTACACGTTTGGAAAGCGATATCTTGACTAGTTTCAATGTGGTTATAATGTTAGTAAATAAAATATAAGACTTTTAGTTAATTACAATTACAAGACTTTTACAACATAAATAAAATACACAATAATCTCTCCATTTAATGTAGGTTTACTTTAACACACATGAAACTGCTAATCAGGAATGCTACATACTTATTTGGAGGACACAATGGAAATAAATAAAAAGCAATCACAGAGAAAAGGGCTCTTAGTATTTTTTTGAAGCTTACTATCAAAATTTTTCTATCACAGAAAGAGCTAAATATACATTAGATTGCGGAAAGGGAGATCATTAATGATTCCATCTACACACTCCCTTCATGGAAAAAATTAACCATGTAAAGGAAAGACTAATATAAATTATAACAAATAAGAAATTAAAATCTTTTGTTTCCTAAATTTATCAAGTCAGTTTTATATAGGTAGTTACAAAAAACATATTGCAAATATCAAAATTTTAAAAACTAATAAAAGTAAAATATGGCACTATAAATAACAGCTTAGAAATTATGTAATCTTTTTTAAAATTTCATTCAAGACTGGAATAGCTACATTACTCAGATGAAAATATTTTTATAAGAATAATTTTAAAAAACAGGCATTAAAATAAAATAGTAATCGAGAATGAAACGCACAAGAAAGTAAGAAATATATACTAAGTTAATGACTATTTGAGGAAATATAGCAGCTAAGAAATTTGATTTCATGGAAATGAGTTAAAACTTTAAAAAATAAGAAGAAAATGGTCTTCATTTTCTTTAAACATTATATATATATATATATATATCATAAGATTCACCAAGGAGAATTCATTTAATAATTGAATTCATATAACAATTTAATTGTGAATTTATTTAATAATTAAAAACCAAGTATCCCTTATGGTTCACTCATCATACAATACAAACATTACATTACATACATACAATACATTATACAAACAGAATACTCAATATATTTTAAAAGATTAAAAGAAAGCAAAACATTTTTAATTCATATACAATTTTTTACATCTATGTTTATTATTTATACAATATGAAGAAACTATTTTGAAGAATAAAGCAAGTTTAATACAATTTTTACAACTGATTGAGAAAAACTATGATGCAATGATACAGAAAAATAATATACATAACAAAATTATAGAACATTTAAAATTATGCACATAGACTGACTAGTAACTATTTGGCTGAAATACACACATGAAAACTAAATTTTAGTAATCTCTTGCTAATAATTTAGTATAGTTTCATTATTATAGGTTTATAACAAAAATTTCCCCTATAAGACAATAGAATATCAATATTATGCATGACCCATTACGATTATGCAAATTCATAAAATAAAATAATTTTGATCACATATATGAAGATGTTTTACAATTTCTGATAAAATTATTTCATAACATTTCACAATTTCCAGGGATATTTTCCCAAATAAAAGAAAATGAGAAAAAAATTATACACATTCATACATTTTTAGAAGCTACCGAAAACAGAGCAATGAAACTATTACAACAGCTAAGAATATTTTTTCATCAATATCTGTACTTCTTCATACACCAAAGTGTTTGCATCAATACCCCACACAAAATCCAAATGATTAAACTGTGGAAGTTTTATACATGTGCTTGAAACACATGACTTCAATTTCCCTTCAAGAAGGTGAACATCTTTGTCATCAGCCAGCTTGTCATTTTTTGACCAAAATAAAGCGACATTTGTAGTTATATTTTCAACATAATATTGTGGAGGAGTAGGCTAAAATACACAAAGTTTATATTCATAAAACATGTAATTTTATAAAATAGATAATTTATGCTAAAAAGTAAGAATAATTAAAATTAAAATTTTCAAAGAGCAAATTTTACAAACGAATTTCTCTAACACCAATGTAGATAAAATTAAAACAATGCAACATAACTTAAATTGTTATTTGAAATGATGATAGAACCAAAAAATGAGAAATTAGCAACTTTAGTCTTCAGGTTCTATAAGTTCCAATTGTGTTGTTTAAAGGTAACTACAAATCAAGATATATATATATAAATAAAGTTACTTGTGTGTACATGAAGTGGGCAATAGCTATACAATATATTATGCAAATTCTGGGAGAATTTCTTAGCTAATAGAACACAGCATAATTAAAGTCGAGTTGTTTGCAAAAAACATTCGATACTTTCAGAATGTAAAATTAAATATAATGCTACTCACACATTATGAATTTGTTTGAAAATTTACAAGTTACTGTAATACAAACTTCCAGGATGTGCAAATTCACTTCTGAATTCAAATATATTAACACATCTCTAGCACACTACAAATAAAGTTTTAAATTTCAATTTAGGTTCTCAAAGTAAAGTTTACATGCTCAAAAATTTATCTTACAAATATATCCAAGCAATAAAAGATATATCTTTCTTTCTAAACCCTATATGGAAATTATAAGTAATTAAAATATAAAGAGATTTCTGTGCATAATAAGATAATTTCTTTTATTGGTATTTAAGTAAATTAGATTTTAGAGAGGAAAAGACGTCTATATGTCACTTAAAACAATGAACAAAATTGCTCCAGAGTAATAAATGTTGTTTGAACTGAAATACTTAAGTTCATTCACAACATATTTACAATACATCTTGAAAGAAACTAAATTGTAGAACTAAACAGATACTCCAATAAAAATGTATTTTAATAATTATATTGAGGACAAAATATTAATCATGACTATTAACGTAATTAGTTCGTTTGAATTAATGTTACTCTATATTTCCAAGATGCTGCTGTGAGTCAAACTAGCCAAAAAGTCAAATGAATCAAATTCCCAACTGATTTCCAACTCAGTAGGACCAATTCTTTATTTTGATGGGTTTAGTTTAAATTAACATTGCATACACAATGCTAAATTGTTTGTTTACTGCTCTGCCAGTTTGTTCCTAATAAAACAGTAAAAAATTACGAAAGGCCATTCTTTTAAAAAATGCATAGTACATGAAAAATAACTAACAATATGTCCATACTATCATAAGTTTTAGCACTTTTTAAAAGAAAATCAATTTTAGTGTAGAAGTTAATAAACCACAGTATTTGATCTAGATAAAAAACTAAATAAGCAATGTTTAATTTTGCATACTTCAAAACAAAAGCCACATTTTAAAAAAATAATTACATAATGAAATAAACGAAACTTACAAAAGAAATCTTAAGTTTTTAAAAAAGAATAAAAGGACTAACACATTTTATATTTTTGAAAATAGCTCATTTAATGTATTTATTCAAACAATTCTACCAAAAAAATACAGTTATTCAATCAATTCTATCATTTATTCTGTTTCAATTCTTCAAAGTAGATGAGGTTTGGCCAATTTTCCCCTATCTCAATTCTATTACATTTCAACATTCTTTCCTCTCAGTAGTGCCAAAAAAGAAAAGAAAAGAAGAAACTTTACCACCTGAGAGATAATATTTCCCAAAGGAGAAAACCAAGCATGAATGGATAAATCAGAAGGCTTATCAATGAAAGAGACAGGACAACAGATTCAACGTTAAAATCTAAATTTAAGCAGGAAGAGTTCCTAAGTTATAGATTGCAAATGTGCAGAATACACACACATAAAAGTTTCTTTCACACACAGTTATAAACATTTTAAGGCCAATCTGAGCAATGTATATTTAAGTTTAAAATATTTCTTAACGTATGTGGCAACAAAATAGGTTATAGGAACAAATTAATGCAGAATACAAAATGCAACTGCAGATAGCTTCAGTTTGTGTAAAAAAAAATGCTAACACATATTCCAGCTAATAAATAGAATGCAATTGTTGATAACACCTGGAGAACAAATTAAAACTATTAATGAGAAAATTGCATTAATATTGTTATATAAATTTTTATAATAAAAGATTAAATATTTTTCTTAAATTGTTGTTACCTAAGTACACATAATATATTGATCTACTTTAAATTTTATTTTAAGATATATTCTTTGAAGGCATTTTCTTTCGTTGGGGTTCCTCTGAAACACCTTATAGCTGCAAGGGCTCCATGAGTCGACAAAGTTCGAAGCCCACTGCTATAGATGATACAATTTTTAGAAGTAAGCTGAAATATTTTTAAGAAGCTTTTTTATCCTCAGGTTTTACTTGAAGATTTATATAAAGATATTGTTCTTGCCACTAAACAACAGTTTTGATTGGGGAAATAAACTATTTTTCTCCAAAAATATTGTATTTTCTCTCCCGCTCCTATAATACAACTTAGTGCTTAATTAATCACAGAAAGCACATCTTTTACTTTTTCTCATAAAACATCTTTTCAGATGACACCTAGTAAGAATATGTAGTCAAATAAAGCAAATGCATAATTGTGATGATTAAAAAAATGTGAGAGATAAAAAATTTATTTCAGACAGTAAAAATTTAAAAACTTCTACAGAACCTTATAGAATAAGCCAAGTACAACTCTCTTGAGTTAAATATTTACAATAAATACTCACTTGTTTGTAATGCAATAAATTGCCTTTTTTCCCAAAATCATATTTCTGAAATACTTTTGCATTAACCATCTGAAAAGAAAAAATAATCTTGAGCAATCATTCAAACCAAAATATTAATGACAATTTTTTATTTGAAAATGTTTTTACCTGGGCATAATGGATAATACTCTGAGTAGATGCCCCAGCAGGAGTATGTGAAACATAAACTCCAAGCCTAGTCTATAACAAGTAATATATATATATATATATATAAATTAAAGTCAATTCTCCTATTAAGGTCAACAAAGAAAATTTTTATTTTAGTTACCGTATTTTCCTGTATATAATCCGCAAAGCCTTTTTTTCCGAGTAAAAAAAAAAAACCATTGTATAATCCGCAGGGCCGTATAATCCGCGGCAGTTTTTACGGCGAATAATCCAAAATATAAACTACCGATAATGAGTGCCACATAAGATAAGAAATACACAATATAATTAAAAACAGAAGTAAGAAATTATACAGAAAACAAAATTTATTATGAAACGTCTTTTTAAACATGTATGATAATATTTTTTACGATAATCTCAATAAAACAAAAATATTCTTTGCTACTGCCATCTATGTTTTGAGTTGTTAAACAAAACATTTTGCACGCGGAAAAAATCTTTCTTTTTTTTAATTTAGCAAGTTAACAGCAAAAAAATTAAGATCGATACTGCTTTCCCATTGTTTCTTTCTTTTAAAATCCATTTATTTATTTCTTCCTCTAATTCTGGCCAGTGGGGTTTTCCACGATGTTTGGCTCTTTAACGTCGATCACAATTTTCGAAGTTGGGTCTTGTTTTTTCTCCGCAAACGAATATTCGATTCGTCAACGTTGAAAAACCTTGCAGCTTCCCGACATCGGTAGCCTTCTCTATAGTTTTTAACTTGAAGTTTGCAGTGTAATTTACACGCTTTCGCTTCAACATGATGAAAACTTTCAAAGGACGTAATAGCTCTATTTAAGAGAAAATTAGAAATGGCGCCAGCGACTAGTAACTGTTTTTTCCTTCCGAGGAAACGAATTCGTTCTTGAATGTAATTGGACAAAACTAGTTATGGTTGAATTACGTCAGCCGAGTCATGAAAGCGCCATCTATTATTTATTTTATAAAACATAAACGGCACGTTTCTTTCAAAACTTTATTGTTAGCTTTTCTGATCTAGAATGTTTTTTCTCAGATAATCCGCGGCGGCGTATAATACGCACAACGAAATTTGAAACTTTTAACACATAATCCGCGGATTATATACAGGAAAATACGGTACTTTTTATTAAGTAGTTACAATTAATACAAGTATGCGTATACATATGAGTGGGTCGCTAAATGTATTGCTTGCTTGGAGACTTAAACACTGGGGGGTTTCGCTTCAGACTGACCACCTGATCAAGACATCTGCTCATGCACCTCAGCGCCCAATGGTCACGTATACTGGGATGAGCATAGCCCTTATGGGCTGTTGCACCACTGAGTTTGAATTTATATACATATGACCAGAGGCGAATTAAGTGGCTGGCGGATCTTGGGGGCCCTCAGCACCAGTAGGGCCCCTAAGATTGATACATTCCAGTTATAAATTCATCATGCAACAGAAGCACTTCTATCGCGAGGGAAGAGATAACTCGTTTCCAGGATTCACAAGTAAATCACAATAGTGAAAAATATTATTTTGATTGCAATTGATTATTATTTTTCAAAGTAAAATAAACAAGTTTTAAAGTAATTTGTGTTTTGTTTCAATTTTAGAGCAGCGGAGACTCTTACTGCAAAGGGTGGGACAAAGGCACGTTATTGCCGCGAAAGTGCTAAACCGATATTGCATCCCTGATGATTTCCATGGATTTGAATCGTGTTACAGCCCTAGACATCTTTCTTCCGTACATCTGTATTGTTGCAATCTGTACGATTTTTTTTCGAAAAGATGAATACTGTTGAAGTCAAACAAGTTCTCGTTTTTAGTTCACAGCCGTACTTAGTTACTCTCGGATACATCTGGTACCGATGGGAAAAAATCCCTAGGGCAACAAAAAAATACTGCGGACCAATGAAACTTCGGGATTACATTTATCTAGGTAACATATTTAATTGATTAAAGTGTCAAAATCACAGGTTAATGCAAGCGCGAGAAGAGCCATTTCAAATGTGATATGATGGTACATTAATAACTGGTGTAACCGACAGAATTTTAAATGCGAGCATGCAAACGTGCATACAATGTGTTGCAAAAGTACCGGATATAAGTTTGTGAGATGGAATTGCATGCCTGTTGCTCTTGCTCAGTCAAAAAAAATATATAAGGTTGTTTAATTCTGGTTGTGGATGATGCTATTGTTGTCGTACAATGATGCCCCATTCATGCTCGATTGGAGAAAGATCTGGCAATCTAACAGGTCCAGGTAACACGTTGGCACTCTATAGAGCATGTTGGGTTACAACAGGGTATGAGAGTGCACGTTATCCTGTTGGAAAACACTCATTGAATGATGCTTATAAATAGCAGTGCAACAATTTGAGTCACCAGACTGACGTACAAGTTTGCAGCCAGAATGTGTGAGTTCACTTCCGGAAAGCTCCTGCAATCAAAGAAGATTACTAGCGCTAGACCATAACTCAAAATACAAGTCCAGTGTGTTTAGGCGGAGAAAGGTTGTTTGAAGGCGTTGACCTGGCCTTATTCTAATAAATAAACACCCATCAATGCAGTAGCGTAACGTACACTCCCGCATCGCAAGGGGGGGGGGCAGGGTTTTAGAAGTTCCATTGCCTAATTGATGCCGAGTACGGCTTGAGGCGCAAAACCTGACTGCAAGAGTGGTCCTAACATTCTCCGTTACGTCGCTGTATCACTGGCATGAAGACAGAAACAGTTTTAATCGGAGAACACAGCAGCTTACCACTTCTATGATCTCTAGCGGGTCATCACTGAAGGGGTCCAGGTGTCAGCGATTTGGAGCTAATGGTATGAACGCTACCGAACGTCTGAATGAGAGCTATTTCTCAAACGATGGATTTATTTCAGTTCACTGAGTCACTTTGGTGCCGAAATAAATCTATAATTTGTGTTGTAGATGCACTACAATGTTACCCAGCCATGTGGGTGAATATAGCGGTCTTTTCTGCCAGTGGTGACCCGTGCGTGGTTAGACCAGTTTCTTTGAGGTAGAGCCTTTCTGGCATCAGTGCTGCTAAAAATGATGCACAGTGGATACATTTTTACCAAGACTTTCTGCAATATCCTAAAAAAGAAAATGCACCTTTTTTTAGCTCTATTGTACTACCTCGTTCAAACTGAGTGAGCTGTTGATAACGGCGTTTTTGTCTTCCTGAAATCATTCTGGACTAACATCAACACCCAAGATCAAAAATCTCAACGATAAATAACACTTTCGTACTTTATAGCCAGTATTTAAAGTCCACTTGATTCGTACAGTACACTTACAACGTAAAACTTGAACACTTGAACGTACAATACACTAGCGTTCGTAAAGTACATTTGCAACTAGCCCCACACTTATGCACCTAGCGCGAAATTTGAATCAAAGTCATCTTTCAGGTGTATAAACACGCCTACCAAATTTCATTGAAATAATACAGCTTCCTTCTTGGTGATGGGATTTTCATTTCCATCAGTGTATTTTACTAATGAAGATAAATGAAACAAAATGAGTTATGTGCAGTGGCGTACACAAGGGGGGGGGCCCCGGGGATCCGGACCCCAAAGCCCTTGATTTTTTCCCCAATTGATTATAATTCTAAGTATATAGTACGTAAAATTTAATTAAGTATTTGTTTTTAATGATTAATTTTATTAATTAATGCTAATTATTTATTCGATAATTAGTTTTTTACTGTGTTTTGTTCCCCAAAATAAACAAAATCAAAAGGAGCATGATACAAGAATGGTGAACTTTCGACCCCGG
>BMAV01005967.1:459469-471783 GCA_019973955.1 Trichonephila inaurata madagascariensis
CCCCCCCCCCTTTGAAAAATTCCTGTGTGCGCTACTGGTTATATGATATAAGATATGTCTAATTTAAAGCAAACTATTTCAAAATGTAGTTGAATTTATGCCTTAATAGCAAGATAAAGATTAGTAAAAGCTGAAATTCGTGATACGTATGAGAAAAGAAATACTGGAGGCACCCTTTGGAAAGATCGACAAATATAAAACTTCCCTAACGACCATGTTTGGGAATACCATGCTCCAGATGCTACTAGAAAATCCTTGCAATTTGAGCGTAAATTATTAAAAAAATCTAGTGTATAAATGATCTCTGGAAAATTACACTCATGGACAAAAAAATTAGCGCACCAAGAAGGAGTCGTCAAAATGAAACGAGATTTCCCATACGTAATGACGACTTTGATCGAAGTAAATGATTAAAAAATCAAAGAAAAAGGATCATTTATTTCAGAGAAAAAGGCAAAATAACGGAGGATTTAATACCCGGTTGAACCCCTTCTAGCGCGAATGCACGAAGCGATACGATCGGGCATTGAGACATTTCGTTCCATATTTGCTGTAACTTTGCCTATAGTTCGTTCAAACTCGTGGGATGCCTAACTCTCCGTCCCAAATGATCCCAGATAGGCTCCATAGGAGACAAACCTGGGGATCGGGCAGGCCAAGGAAGGGTAGTAACAGTGTGGAGACAGTTTTGTGACACCCTTGCCATGTGAGGCAGAGCATTGTCTTGTTGAAAAATGGCTCCTGGGAGCCGTTGCATGAGTGGCAACATATGTGGTTGCAGGATGTCATGGACATACCGATGGGCTGTCATGGTGCCACGGATCAATACTAGGGGTGATCGTGCATAGTAGGCAATGGCACTCCATACCGTCACACCAGCTGTGGGAGCGGTGTGTCGCTGTAAAGCAAAGGCAGGATTGAGGCGTTCACGACGGGGTCTCCACACACGAACACGATTGTCATCACTGCTGAGATTGAACCTGGATTCGTCGCTAAAGACGACCCGGTTCCATTCCACTATAGTCCAGTTTCCTCGTGCGTGGTACCACTCCAAACGGAGGCGTCAATGGGTGGGCGTCAAGGGCAGCACACGTAATGGGCGCCGCGATCTCAAATGTCCTTCAGCCAGACGCCTTCGTATGGTCCGAGAAGACACAGGGTCCCCTAGTAAAGGTGCTACCTGTACCTGGATGGCATCAGATGAAGACGTTGGCTGTACGCGTGCATTTCTTACGACGTGGGGTCTTCTCGACGACTGGTCTGTCGAGGGCGTCCTGAGCCTAGTCTTCGTGTAAATGACATCTCTCGGATCCACTGGTCCCAACACGTCCTCACAACACAATCATAGCGGCCTAATTGATGAGCTACTCACCTAGCTGACCACCCAGCTTCCATCATGCCGATGATTTTCCCCCTCTTAAATAGCGACAGCTGTTCATATTGTCTTCGAAAACGGCGTAATGGCATGTCTACCTCAGTTTTCTTTGTAAGCGATTCAGCACACTCAAACAAGCTTTTGTTACCTGTTTTATACTCTACGGTGAACGACGTTAAACGCCCTCTACCGGTTATACGTAATGCGCAATCACGCTGCATTTCTAATCATTTGCATATCTCCCCGACATGTACCTTCATGCTAAGTTTCGTTACGATCCCGCAATTATTTCTTGGTGCGCTAATTTTTTTGTCCATGAGTATATATTTAAAACTTCAAAAATGAATATGGAAGAATGGAAAAAAGGAGCATCTGATTTATTAGAGCTCTTGTTTGAAGAGGAAGCTGGACAAGCTCACAGGCAGCAAAAGAAAAAAAATATTTTCGGTAAAAGTAAAGAAGTCGGTTATGAATTTTTGAAGGAAGGAAGGAAAAATTTCATAATGAATTCATTTTATGTCATACGCGATAGGACAAGAGCAGAACTATCCCGAAGAGCTGAGATTTATGAAACTGTGTTATAGAAACCTTACTGTATTTTTTGACCAGAAATTATTACCTGAAACTAAGAAAAAAAAATTACAGAAAAACTAAAGTAAATTTCTTCTAATTTTGACGATATGAATTGGATTAATTTTTAAAAGAAAACAAAGACACAATGAAAATTCCACTAGAAATTAGTTGAGTTGCAAGAGAAATCCTAATGTAGAGATTCTTTTGAAAATATTTTACCGATATCGAATGCATCAGGGGAGAGGTCTTTTTCAGTTTTAAATCGAGTTCAAAAGTGTTTAAGAAATACTATGGGATAGAGAAGACGAATTGAGCAACATTATGCATAGAACAAAAGATGTTTAGGACAAAATCTCTTAAGATTAATCTTCCAAAGAGAAGTCAAAAAGTAAATTTGCATTGTAAAATTGTAAGCTCTGAAGGTTTTAAAAAAAATTTTTAAATAAGATTTTTCTTGAGCCTTTGAGTTTTATTATTAGCAATACATTTTATTTTGAAAATTTAAGTTTAGTGAAACTTTTCACTACTTTAGTTTTTCGACTCTTGAGCCCATGGGCCTCCAACCGCCTTAACCCAACTCTGCATATGATAGAATCCAAATATTAAGTGACAAAATAGAAAACGATTTTCCTTGCAATTTTCCATTTTCTTTTCTATATATGGTGTTGGACTATTTTTTTTGTTTTGTTTGTTACTATTTAATCATTAATTAAATTCAATTATTCTAATAAAATAGTATAGTAAAAAAGAAATCACATTCTCAGAAATTAAGTCATCCTAGGTGGGATTCGAACCCACGACCTTTGGATTAGAAGTCCAACGAGCTATCCATTGAGCTACAGGGACACAACGAACAATTTTTCTTTCTTTTTTGCTGTTGGACTATTATTTTTGTTTGTTATTAATTATTTATTAATTAATGAATTAATATTTTTTTGAAAAAACTGTATTGAGACATCAAATGTCATCGACTACAAGTTTAAAAAAATGTATTTGAGCTTGAATGGATGAATAAAAAGTATTTTATTAAGGATTGAAAATTTGAACAAGATATATTTGGAGAGAAAGAAATATACAATTAAAGTAATGTTTTGATCTAGAAATACATTTTAAATTTGAAACATAGTTTAGATACATATTTTATGGAACTATTTTAATGATAAAATATCATACATACTGCATTTAACTGAGAATAATCCGTACCAACAAGAAGAAAAATAATATGTTCACATATAAACTTTGCTTCGGTGTCACAGAGAATTTCACTCAAGAATTTCATTACAGGAGTACTTGGTAGAAATTCAGAAACTCCAAGAATATGAAAAAGAAACTGAAAGATAAAGTTTATTTAGCCAAGTAAACTCAATGAATAAATTTAGAGCTTCTGTGAATAAAAACTCACATCAACATCTGCTACGTATGGAGCAAGGTGACGAATACCAGAAGTTATATATCCAACAGTAGTTACAGGAGCTAAAGCAATATAAAGCTTTATCTGAAAGAAAATTTATGTTAATTGTGGGTTATATGAAAAATAAAGAGAGAGAGAGAGAAAAAATTAGAGCAATAAAAGTATATTCTAACTTTAAAAAAGCAATAAGTTAAATGGTTGATAAGAATTTAGATATTGAAAAATTTGAACAGATTTATACCACAGAAAATTTAATACATTTTACACACAATCTTACATATAGAGTTTTACAGTAAAAGATTTTCCTACATACATGTGGGAATCCAACCGAAATCTTCCAAAAGGTGGGATTCTTCAGATAGCGGGGTTTTTATGGCGTGGTGTCTAGGGGTTTTTAGGGTGTATTAGTTAATTTTGAAATAAAATAGACAACATAGTTTAAGAGAGAAACTGGTTGAAAACTAAATAGATTATTAAGAATTATAAAGGAGTATTTATTTACATGGGGAATATTTCAAAAGAATAGGAAAGTTAGATAAGCATATTTCGGAAGAATAGGAAAGTTAGATCACATTACTTTAAGGGAGGCAATTGAGATTAAATAGAACTCATTATGGTACTATTAAGACTTACCGCCAGGCGCGGACGAACGGCGCTGACGCGCGAAATACCACGTTTCTCCGACGGGTGTTAGTGGGCCTCTCCCGAAAAAGGTTGATGTCGGCGTTTTAAAAGAGACGCTAGATGGCGTTCAAGTGGAATACTGTTTTGATTAGAATTGCCGACCTCGGTAAAGGAATATGATCTAACCTTTTACAAATGGGATATCCTACAAAATCACCCTCCTCTGACTGAGCTGGTCTCTCAGCTCATACAGTGTTGACGAGTTAAATTATTTACTAAAGAGAGCTAAATTGGATTCAGCTATAACCATAAATTTTTAAATATATGAATGTTTATGCAATAACCAAAAAAATATTGTTCTTATAATAATAAAATATACACATGAAAAGATGCATACCCGATATTTACAATTCCGGATCTAAAATAAAACATAAAAATACAAAAATATTCTATATTGCGACCTGCAATTAACTAAATACCAAATCACACACACACACACACACAAAAATCCTTCGAATAGGTCGAAAGGTAAAGAATAATACGAAAATATAATTTGTTACAAACGAATATAAGATAATTATTGGAAACGAGTTTTACCACATAATAGCAATAATTTCTCGAAAAGGATATAATATGAGAAAAATTAAATATAATAATTACTATTCAAAATTTAATTTGTATAAAAATATTTCTTTAAATCAGCTGAGGTGGTGGTGGAGTTCGGTCCTTCGTGATGACCAACCTTTGCCACTTCATATATCTATCTCTAGAATTCACTTAAGTTATTTTATAAGGACCTAAGAACTTCGGTCTTAGTTTTAGTCCAGTTCCAAATTGAGTCCTTTGGATGGCTACTAGATCGCCTTCTTTGTACATTGGAGCTATCTTTCTTCTTTTGTTGTATGTCTTTCGGTTCAACTTTCTGTAGTCAATACACATTCTCGACGATCCATCTTTCTTTTTTACCAATACGATCGGACTTGCATATTCCGATGAACTAGGACGTATAATCCCTTCTTTGAGCCATTCCTCTATTTGTTCATTTACCTCTTGTCTTTCGGTGAACGCTAGTCGACAAGGTGTTGTCAGACTGGTTCTTCGTCTTTCAGAATAATTCTCATTGTGACGTCGGTAGATGCTATTTTTTGGCTTGTAATCTTGTATTAATTTCTCGAGTTCCTTCTTAATTCGGCAATTTTTAACATGACGCAGGTCTAGTTCTTCTTGAAGATTTTCAGCAGATATTTGCATAAGTGCTTGATTTTCATATTTGTTGAATATTTAACTCCTTTCGTAAAACTTATCGATGCTTGTTCTAAAAGGTCTGACCCAATAACTGCTTCGAATTTTAATTTATCGGCAGGTACAACATGCCAAGTCAATGAATAGTTTTCATTGTCAATTTCAAATTCATGTTCAAAGGAACCGATAGTTGTCACCTGTGCTTCACCAATACCTGTGAGAAGTATTTTATTCTTCGATAATTTTGTTGGGTCCATTATTCTTCTGCTTGTGTTCTCTCGCAGCAAACTTACGGTACTACCACTTTCTATAAGCGCCGTGATTTTCTTCTTTCCGAAAAATATTTCTTTAGTACGTAAACCTTCCTTAACGATGAGTGTGCAAGTTTCCTCTGGACATTCTTTGAATTTCCGTGACTTTGAATAATTCGTCTGAGCATGCTTGGAAGCATTGTAGTTTGGGTGTTTTTCGTAATTTTTGCTGTAATACCCTTTCTGTGCATTGTCTTGACATCTTTGAACATTTTCGTACTTGGTGACAGGAGCTTCATAATGTTTGTTGAAATTTGTTGACGCTGGAAACTTCTTATCTGTTCTGTTATAGTATTCGAATTTTCTCGGTGCTTCATATCTACGAGTTTTTTCAACGGGTTTGAATTCTTGTTCTTCGCAAATGGATTGCCCTTTTGCTTCAGTGTCTTTTTAACGTCTTCGAATTCTTCGAGTTTTTCTGCTAATTGAACAGGAGAGTTCATATTTGGTCATTTATCTACGTAATATTCTTTAAATTCGAAAGGTGTTTTCCGTTTAAGTTGATCCGTTATGACTAGATCAGATAATTTTTCGAAAGTATCTATCTTTAAACCGTCTATCCAGCCCCGTTGAAGTAAGTATTTAATTCATGGCAGAAATCAGTCCATGTTCTTTCAGGAGCCTTTTGATGAGAAACAAATAGCTGTCGAAATTTTTCTGGAGTTAGCTTAAAACGTTTCAGTAGTAAGTCTTTAACATGTTCGTAAGAGTGAGCTTTGTCATCAGGCTCTCTCGCTATGATGTGAGATATTTCAGCCGATAATAAGCCTAACAGTTGAGAAACCCAAAATTCTTGATTTATATCCAGTATCTGAGCTTGACGTTCGATTAATTTAAGATAAAGACTGATGTCTTCTTTCAAATCGAAACGATGTATAAATTTTGACACTTTTATTGACGTGAAATTTATTATTACTGCCTTCGGATGTATCAGCACCTAATTTAGATTGCGCTTGGATCCTCAACTTTCAATTCAAATTCGTCTTTACACGTTTTGTTCATCAAACTTCAATTTTTCGATGTGTATTCTTTCTTCTCGTTTCTTCTATGCGTAATTGTTCTTCCTTGGCTTTACGATCCTTTACTATCGTTGTGTAGGTTTTGGTTAGATCATATTCTTTACTACTAGTAATTAGGTCTTTGAGTAGCGATGGTCATAGATTTATCAATTTTTAAATTTAGTTCTGTGTGGCTGAACGAATAAATCTTCACTTCGACCTTTGCCGAGAGATAGGCCATTTAAAATTTAAGTTAATTTTTATTTAGTAACTAAAAGAATTAACTAAACTGTCACGCGTTCCAACAATAACAATGGTATCACTATAGTATAGCAAATCTCGCTTTCAGTTAACAAAATTCTTAAGATAAAATTATAATGCACCAAAATACATTAAATATGCAATGAAATACTCAAAACTTATACACTTAAAAATATTTTAAACCAAATATGTTTAAAAACAATAGTGTGAGTTAAAACGCGTAATACTTAAATTGAATTACTTCAATTATTAATTTCAACCAAAAAAAAAACTTCTATAAAAACATTTAATATATCAGTTGTCTCCTTTTGTTATAATAAATGCAAAAAGAATTTGAAAGTAAAAATAAATTAAATAAAGTAAATCTTGTTTAAAAAAACTGAGATTAAATTTATTATAAAATGAAAAAGAATTTAATCATTCAAAACGAAACAATTAGAAGTTAATCACTTAAGGAAAAAGCTCATATATTTTTTTGTTACACCAATAAAAATAAAATAATTCAGGATCTATCTCATCATCAAATTCTAATAAGCACACGTTTCAATAGAAAGCATAATAATTCTGTCAAAAATGAACTCAAAATATTCATATATTGAATGATAAAGTACACCATTAAAATTGGATCATTTAGGATGTTTCATCAATAAATTATAAAATGAACAATGTTTGAATGAAAAAAAAAAATGATTCAGTGAAATTTCTTCTCAAAATACGGAAATGATTTATTACAAACAGCTGGGGGGAAAAAACTTTTTTCTCGAGATTTTCTTGATGAGCTAGAAGCCCGGTAAAAGGCCCAAAAAACCAACATTTCGTTAAAACACATAAAATAGATTCGTTACACAAATATTCAAAACGAATATTCATCGATTTTTAATATTTTAAAAGATATACTTCAAAAGAAATTTAATACGGGCGATTAAATATCCAAATAGAAAAATATTATTTTAAAGATAAACATTATCTTTAAAAATATGAATTAAAAACTTTAAAACTCAAACACAATTTTGTTTTAAAAGCATGACGATGGCTCTGAAATTCTTCTTTTGAGATTTCCTTTCTTTTTGAAGAACAACAAAAACACTGTCCCTGATAATTTTTTTAAAACGAAATAAAAGTTCTTGGCTGAGTTCTGCAGATGAAGCTTGAAATGGACAATCTTTTTCAGCTGATACTTGCGGACAAAATAACTCCAAAAAAGGATCACTAAGAAAAAATGTTAATATGTTTAGAGGCAAACCGTTTTTTTACATTTCAGTCGCGTTTTCTTTGGGGGCGTTAACCCAAATTTTTTTTTAAAAAAAGGGGGTTGGGAAAAAAAGAAAAATCAATCGGGCGACCCCCAATTTTTCTGTGGGAACCCAACCGAAATCTTAAAAAGGTGGAATTCTTCAATGGGGGGTTTTTTTATGACGGGGTTCTGGGGTTTTTGGGGGTGTATTTTTAAATTTTGAAATAAAATAGCAATAAAAGTTTAAGAAAGAAACTGGTTGAAAACTAAATAATTTATTAAGAATTATAAAGGGAAACATGGTATTTCAAAAGAATAAAGTTAGATGCATATTTTTTGGAAGAATAGGAAAGTTAGATCACTTTCTTTAAAAGGGGGGCAATTTAATTAAATAGGGGAAACCCTTATAGTGCTATTAAGACTTACCCCCTGGCGCGCAATACGACGTTTTTTCCGACGGGGGTTAGTGGGCCTCTCCCCAAAAGGTTGATGTCGGCGTTTTAAAAGACGCTGATGACGTTGATGTGGAATACTGTTTTTATTAAATTCCGACCTCGGTAAAGGGTGATCAACCCAAATGGGATATCCTACATACATATGGGTTTTAACACATACAAATGAAATTTCAAAACCCTATACAAAATAAATCTAATTTATAATAAATATTTAAGATGAAATAAAAACAAGATCCTTTAAAAAAAATCTAGTTTAATGCAATAATGTAACCGTTCTGATCACAGTCCATAGCTGAACATAATTTCTGCTAATCTAGAGCAGAATTTCTCTTTAACCTTTAACATACAACTCCTTTATATTTCAAGCTTAAAAAAAAACGATGCTTTTTTTTGCAAAAAACTGCAAAAAATTCAATTTTTATAATGAATATAAATATTTCAAACACAATGCATGAACCCAAAGTTGGATTGTTAAGCTTAGGATAATATGCAAAATTAATGCTTATAACTGCATATAGCTTAATTTTGCCATAAGTATAGAATAAAAAAGTATTCTTAAACATTAAACAACTATTTTCCCCTATTCAACATTTATTTACAATATTGTCAAAATAATAATAATAATAAAAAAAAAGATTTAAATTAGCAGAAGCAACTGGAACAGAAAAAAAAAAAATAAATAAATAAATAAAGTAACACATAAAAAGCTATGAGATTTTAAGTTTCAATATTCCACTTACTTTTGTGTTGTATTCAGGCCTTTCAGATAATAAAGCAAATGCAGCTGTTGTTCCTTGTGAATGCCCGATATAATATAACTCTTTTTGCCCAGTAACATTCAGAGCTAGATCAATCATAGCAGGTAAATCATACTTTGCCATTTCATCAAAACTGGAAAGGAATTAAAGTAAGAATTTGAAGCGAAGTATTAATTCTGTTCTGATCAATACAACATTTTTTGAAATAAATTAAAACCAAGAAAGAATTATTTATTGAAGGCGGTTTCAACTAAATATATCTTAAATTAATAAACGGTTGTTTTGAAAATTCTTTTAATAATCCTTAAATAATCTATAAAGAGTAAAATTAAAAGTAGTTTCTTTTGTATTGCGTTCTTTGAGTGAAATACCATATTTACCATTAATACAGCAGATTCTTTCTAAAATTTGTCAAATTTAGCATAAAGAAGCAAAGAAGAGAGAAGTACAGTCTTATCATATAGATAAAATTATGCAAGCCTTTTTCATTAGATTCTCAAAATGGGGGAAGTGCTATCCATAACTAAAGGTAGTGAAAATTATTTATTGAAAGATATTTAAATTTTTTTTCAAATGTAAACAAATAAAATAGTCAAGCATGAGTAGAAAAATTTCATAATAAGCAAAAATCAAAAATTTTTACCCACAGCTTTTTGAGGACAAAACAAGTTTATTTTTCATGAAATGATTTTTTTTTATTGTTTTTGGAAAGTTTTCGTAAATTGTTAAAATATAGAATGAATAGAAATCATGAGCTTGAGAAAGTTAGTACATAAATTTTCAATAGCATAAGTGGATTCTTTGACGAGGAATGATTCATTAGAATTACTTAGGTAAACGGATAATTATGATTATATAACTTTCGATAATAACAGATCACATTTTCAATTCAAACTTTTCGCCTCCAAGCAAAAACACCATAACTACTGTGAATCTTAAATACAAGGCAATAATATCTTGTTCAAAGTAACATGATAATGATAAGCAATCCACAATAAATTGATACATTTTCACATTTTTCAATTGTTATTATTTTATTTTTTTTTATAATTTTCTTATCAAAATAATATTTTGACTTTGAAAAATGTAGAAAATAATTCAGTTAAGAAACTGCTAGAGAAAATCAAAAGCGAAATGTTTGTCAGAAACGGGTTACCCTCTTTTTGTTTTCAATCCAAATGCGAACAATAATCTGAGGGAAAAATCGAAAATTTTTTATAAGCAATACTAGGGGAGACGGGGAAATTTTGTATGATCCCCCAAAAAAATTGGGTTTTAAAACAAATTTAGCTATTGGATTCTTATTTCCATTTTTTAATGATCCAATAAGACAGATAGATCCCAGACCTTATTTACAACTTCGACTGATAGACTTCAGAATTTTTAACTACTATCCAGTGACGAAAAGGGCACCTGTGCTTTTGGGGCCCCCCCTGCAAACTTCCCCAGCCCCCAACCCGAATTTCAAAAACCCCCGTGATCTTCAAATGACCTCGGCTCCTGCTCTTTATCCTTTGGATATATTCATTAATGATTGATAAAAATAATGTAAACACACACACAAATTTTCTTTATTTGCAATGAATATCTTAACTAACTGCTGACAAATTAATATGAAGACTTTTTCAGACCCAAGTTATCACATTTTGTAAGCCTTTCTAAAATATATTAATGTTTATTACTTACATATTTCAAGGATATTTCAATCGGGCCGAATCGTACTGTCACCTGTATGTTGCTCAAAGCTACGGCTAATGACAGGCGTCACTTAGCCCTTTACCATGATGAATTTCATGGGCCTTGATCTGGCCTTTGCCGATCAGGTGGCATTAGTAACAACAACATAACAACAACAAGGATATTTCAATCATATAAAAAAAATGCTAAAATTATTTTTAATTAATATCACGGATTTATTTCTAACTATCCTCTTTGGATTTTACGAAATGTTTCCGAACAGAAGTGATACTGAAATGGTTTAAAAAATATCTGTTTTTTAAATCTTTAAAGATATTTAGATTATTTTATCTAAAAATTCTATTGTTGATTATTGAAATTGACTGTTAGTAGAAAAATAAGACAAAACTTGTAACCATGCATATGTATTCAAAAATTCGTATTAGTTTATTTTACTAAAAAAGTAATAAATTCATTTGATTATGATTTGTTTTTTAATGAACTAGCAAACAATTTGAAATAAATTGGACCAAGTTTTAGAAGTCAGATAAAAAGCAAAAATATTCCTCTTTTTCATTATTCGAGACATTTTTTTCTGCTAAAAGTTGGATTTAAATTGTAAAATCTTTATATACACTGCTAAAAAAAATTAGAGGATCCCATGGATTTAACGAAGTGATGCAGATATTTCTTCTGATAACTAAAGTAAAACAAAACATCCATATTCTAAAGTGTAGCAAGAAGCAGAAGAAAACATCCTATGCAAATCAACGTACATGGGGTCAAAAAGCAGAAAAAGTGCAGAAATGGTGATTTCGTAGAAGCTGTTGTCTCAGTGGTGAAATTCAACTTTTCTTTTGAGAAAAGGGCTAATGTCCCGGCCACGTGATTTATAGGAATCTATGGCTAGGTGACACTGGAATCCAGACAAAGAACTGTAGCGGTTGGAATAAATGAAGACTGTGGAATAGATTCTATGAAACAGGGCACGTTCGACGTTGGTCAGGACAAGGTTGTTCACTGCAATTTCAAGACAGATTCTTTTGGCAACAGGACGAATCCGAAATGGCGGGTGTAGGCCAATGGTGTGTATTCGTAGACACCCCAAAGAAAGTTGGCTGATGAACATCCAGATTGGATGCAAAGTGGTTGGAGTCAGTTTGGAGTGTTTGTTCAGCACATCTAGCTTTTTCTTTTGTGTTCTTTGCTGTGCCGTCTCCTAAATGCAATGAAAAATGGATTATCCTGCAACAAAATGATTCCTCATCAATCCAACATCTGCTACACTCACTTCCATTCTCGGCCAAATGATAAATAGTTAATTACAAAAGAAATCACATCACTCGCCCCGACGTTTGCCCATATGTCGTTGGGTGGGAAGGCTTTCTTTATCTA
>BMAV01005969.1:0-10858 GCA_019973955.1 Trichonephila inaurata madagascariensis
CATACATCACATATGTGCGCCTAAGTGGAAAACGGTGGCAAAAGGTAGCGAATCGTGCATCTTTTAATCGACAGTTAAGGAATTATCTATAAACCGAACTAATTATCAAGATAAGTATTCATTTTTGGATATAATTTTTTATATGACATGTTCATAAGGTTACTGGTAATTTTTAAACTTGTTCTTAATTTAGTATTTTGTGTGTGTTAAATTAATTATAAAATAAATTGGGCAGTACTGATAAATTTATAACTATTATATGAGTGTAAATGCGTATTTTATTTTGTATCATGTCAGAATGTATTTTGTTTGTTTACTGTCCATAAAAATTAATAATTTTCTTACATAATCTTTTGTTTTCGACTTTTCAATATTCTCGCGCCCCACTGTTTGAGAAACGCTGATGTATATATAACAATTTATAATATACTAAACTGTTATATAATTCCAACTTAATACTAAACAATATGTGTGTGTAAGGATATAACCAATAAAATTCGAATATATAGCCACTAATATATTAGCAAACTTTTAAATTTGGGGCTAAGATTTTAAGGTTAATATAGCAAAGTTATGCTTATATATGCATGCAAAATTTTAATTTTAGACAACTAGCTTATCTCATCTATTCTAAAGATACATTTTACATTCTTACTAAAAAGATATCACTATAAAAATAACTTTTACAGACTAGCTTTTATACTAACTTTTTTTTTTGTTTCCTACAGAAGGAAAATAGTTTTTAGAGAATATTGATATTTCAAAACTATTCAATTGAATAAACATATTCTATCAGAAATTGAAACGAACTCATATTTTCCTGGTAGAAATCTTAACATTTTTGATAATCACCTTCCAGCAAATCCAACCAATAGGTGTACTTTCGTAAAATTAGCCTTTGTCTTTTCTCCTCTAAGTTTGATTTTTTTCATACATGAAAAAAACCCTCACTCCACTTTATTTACTTATCGAATTCCTTGTTTTTTATGAAGCTATGTAAATTTTATTTTACTTATATTTTATAGTATTTATTTTATTTATGGATAACTTAAGCTCCAATTTCTTATGCTCTAATTATGAGTTACGTCTCGTAAGTTTACAAGAGAGCATGATTCCACAAAATAAATTTTTATTCAGTCTCAGTTATATAACACTGTTTAACTTTAAGAATTTTTTCAGTTAAAAAGAGTAATTTATATAGTAACATAACCAATATTATAACTAATTTACTTTGAAAAAATTCTTGTGGCACTATACGAAATATAGCTCTTTACATGGAGCGAAATCTCAAATCTATCTTTAAGAAGTCTCAGGGTTGTTAACTTTCTTTAGAGGGATGAAAATATAAACAATATATATTAAAATACGTATAACTCTTTGAAATTAAAATTAAATAATTTGAATCTTTTACACATTATTTATAAAGGAATGGATATTCAGAAAAGTATAAAATGTTTAAAATAAAATCAATTTTAAAAATTATAAGCACATTTCTATAAAAAATGTTAATTTTTACGTTGCGCATGTTTTTTTTCTAAAATAGTAACTTTAATTACTACCTATAAGTTGATTTATAAAGTTAAATGTATCCTTATTACACTATAGTAATTTTATATTAGTGGAATTATAAATAATAATTTTTAAAAAATTAAAACATTACATTTTCAAATTTTTAAAAAAAATTTCAATATTTCTCAAATATCTTGACATACAAAAGATATATTATTATTAAATGATATAGAGCTTAAAGGGCTTATACATTTTATAATTCTATAAAGTTTTATACATCAGAGGCTATTTTAGAAAATAGCGTGTGCAACGCAAAAATTATTTAAAGTTTATTACATATTTTCATATGCTTATAATTTTTTAAATTATGATTATATTTCAAATGTACTTTTCTGAAGCCATAATTCTTTGTATATAATGTGTAAAAGATTCGAATTATTTAATTTAAATTTAAAAGATTTATACCTGTTTGAAAATTGTTTATATTTTCACCGTTCGAGACAAAGTTAACTCCCCCGAGACTTCTTAATAAATACGGAATCTTACTGCTAAAGGAAGATACAAATAAGTTTATGTTTTCCTTATAAATAAGAATTATTTGCCTTCATACCATCCAGTAACTTATAAGCGAAATATGTGTTTGCCAGGAAAAAATCCTTGTACTTTTACATCGGGAACAATGACAAAAATCTTCACATCTTTAGGTGGCCACAGCGAACAAGTGATCACAATCGTAAACTCAATAGCCGGTTGCTTCGAGTCGTGAGTTTAAGTCTCGATTCCAGCAACAACTCATCGTGTATCGGGACTGATGTACGTTAAATCTAATATGAGCTCAAAATCCTCACAAAGAGTGGTGTAGAAATTGGTAATTTAAGTTCAAAAATTGACTTGTCGAATTCGTCATTTGGTGTTTCAAGACTAATATCTCCGTCGCTCATAGTTTCATACAAGATGTGGCTATTAAGTAACGAGACTGATGCTATAAAATATTTTATTTTGATCTCATTCATATTTATTTATATTTACTCACTTTCAATATACACCCCTCCTCTATCCTTATAACGCTTCCATGTAAATCTTCCATTGTTCGAAATAGTGTTGGAAGTCTTTTTGTGTGAGCTTCTTTAGGAGGCATGCCGCTTTCTTTTTCACAGTTTTAACGGACTCAAATCAAGTTCCTCTTAAGAAGTCTCAGGGGTGTTAAATTTCTCTAGAGGGTTGAAAATATAAACATTTTCAAACAGGTATAATTCTTTTAAATTTAAATTAAATAATTCGAGTCTTTTACACATTATTTATAAAGGAATGGAGCTACAGAAAAGTGTATATATAAAATGTTTATATAAAATATAATCATCATTTTAAAAATTATAAGCATACAAATATAAGAAACATTTCCATAAGAAATATTAATTAATGTTTACTTTGCGCACGCTCTTTCCTAAAATAGTAGCTTTAATTACTAGCTATAAGTTGATTTTAAAGTTAAATGTATCCTTATTACACTGTAGTACTTTTATATAAATAGAATAATAAATTGTATTTTTCTAAAAATAAAAAATTACATTTTCAAAAAATTTTTTAAAAATTTCAATATTTTGAAATACACACACACAATATATATTATTCTTAAATGATGTCGGGTTTATAGAGTATGATACATTTTATAATTCTATAAAATTTTATACATCAGAGTCTACTATTTTAAAAAATAGCGTGCGCAAAGCAAAAATTACTTAATATTTATTACAGAATTTTCATATGTGCTAATAATTTTTAAAATTATGATTATATTTCAAATATTTTTGAAGCCACAGTTCCTTGTAAATAATGTGTGAAAGATTCGAATTATTTAATTTAAATTTAAAAGAATTATACCTGTTTGAAAATTGTTTAAATTTTCAGCCCTCTAGAGAAATTTAACACCCTCGAGACCTCTTAATGAAGACTTAACCTTTGGAAAAAGGCAGAATTCGAATGGACGAAGATCCAGTGAATAAAATGGATGTTCTGACACTGTAATGCTGTACTTGGCTAGAAACCTCTTGACAAGCAATGCAGAATGAGCCAACGCATTGTCTTGGTAGAGAACCCTTGATTTGTCCCTCAACAATTTTGGTTGTATTTGTTTTATTCTTACAGGGTTTCAGCAAGAACTTGAAGGTACGGATATTGGTTAAAAGTTTGATTTTCAGGAACCTAATGAAGGTACACAATCCCTTGAATATCGAAGAAACAATCATCACTACTTGTAATTTTGATTTGCTCATTCGAGCTTTTTTGGCTGCCAGTGGATGGGCTATTTCAGTACATGGATTGGCGCTTCGTTTCGGGATCATAAGTTAAAAACTGGGGCTCGTCTTACGTTATTATCCTTTTCAGTAATTTTATGTCATTTACAATGGTATTCAAAGTGTCAGTGCAAAAATTGTGACGGGCTCATCGCATTTTCTACTAAAATCTCCTCTTGGGTTCTTTAGGGCCGAAAAAGGCAAATTCTTTCCAACCAAATCCAGAAGCGAAACGTGAACATGCAAATTAGAAACCTTTTATATAGCAGAAGTTTAACGTAAGCGTATGACCTATTGGGGAGTGATTATGCTAGTCTGGTTTAAGCGCGTGAACAGAAGGGAGAGAAGAAAGCCGTCGTTGATTGTGAAGCTATCCGTGACAGAACGATCAAGTCAAGGTGGATCCAATTCCACGCGAATTAATCCATAGATATTGAGGATCCGAGAGGATTGCGATTAAGCAAGAAATTAAGGTTGGATAATTCTAGTATCCATTAGTAACTGTGATATAAACAGAGATTAGGAGTAGAACAGAAAGTGAAATATAGTGGTTAAGATCGCGCGATCGATATTTGGTAATACGTATTGTGTGTTTTCTCACCTCAGATCCTCAGAAGTTATAATATAAATATTATCAATGTTAGTGTTTAAGTTAAGATCTTAATAAAGACCTTTTAAGATCTTGAGACAACGTCTGGTTCTTCGTTCAATCCCACACCTCTAGATCACGAAATTAACTTAGGAGTGAGGTATCACCCACGGGGAACACTTCACAACATTTTTGCGAGCTTCTTTTTTCAATAACTTTGTCATTTTCAATGACATTCAAAGTGTCAATACAAACATTTTTTCGAATTTCTTGTTCAAATGTGAGAATTTTAAACACCATTTTGGCGCAAACTTTTTGCATGCCAAAACTGTTATGAAAAATTTTCCGTACGTAATCTTTGTCGATTACTATAGTCTCGTAAATCACATGGATACTTAACTGATGGTCAGATCGAATCCCATTACCGATTTTTTTTATATTGTCAGCCGTTTTTGTCGTGGAAGGGTGATCCAGGAGTCAATAATTTTTTTACGTCTTCCGACCATTTTGAAAACACTTAAACCAGTGCTTCTCAAACTTTCAATACTCGTGACCCAATATTCAATCATCATTTTCAACCCGCCCCCCCCCCTCCATACAATAACAATGTATTGAATTCAATAATACTATACTTTTACACTAAAGCTACAATATGACTTTAAGCTCTTTAACCGACGTATATAAACGTCTCGCTCAGCCAAAGCATTAATTTTCTGTACGTATATATACGTCTTTCCGAAGTACGATCTTTTCTGTGCACTGCTATCCATAAAATTATTCCGAAGGCTTTGGAATGCAATAAAAGGACCTTGACAGTGTTTGCACAGGATTTACTTATTTCATAGGATTTGCTTATTTATTTCTTTTCTCCTCCCCCCAAAAAACATCAAAATATGCGTGTCTACGTGGAAAACGGTGGCGTTGGGGAGTGAACCGTATAACTTTTAATCGGCTCTGTTAAGGAATTAATTATAAACTGCACAAATTAAGGTAAGTTTTAATACACAAGCCCATGTGGTCCCTGGTAGTTATCAAACATGTTCTTAACTTAGTATTGTTATATTAATAATAAAATACATTGAACAGTACTGATACTTTTACAAGTGTATTATATCAGTGGAAATGTGTATTTTGTATTTTATTATGTCGTAAAGCATTTTGTTTTTGTTTACTTTCAGTAAATTAATAATTTTTTGAATAATCTTTAGTTTTCAACTTTTCAATAGGCTCGCGCCCCCCTCGTGGAGTTATCACGCCCCTCAAGGGGGGCGCGTCCCACACTTTGCGAAACGCTGACTTAAACCTCTCCAAAACACCTGCATGCAGTAAATAACCCTTCTTTGCCAAACACTGTTTCAATAACTTATAAGTATCATTAGCAGTTTTTCCAAGTGTCATGTGAAATTTTACACCAGTTCTTTAATCTATTGCTACACTTTTAATTTTTTTTCGGAGAAACAAAAAAAAAATGAACTCCAATGTGAACGGAGACAACATCTATATGGATTTGTGTATAGAAACGAAAAGTACTGCATTCAAAAGAGAAGGCTTCAGGCTAAATAGCTATCGGTCGCTGGTGTTTGGCTCATGCCTACTTTTTCTGTAACAAAATGTCTCATTATTTAATAACTACACTTTGATTCTCTTTGTGTGAACAGTGTTAATAAAGAATCAATCTTCCCATCTTCGTCACTTCATATTCAATAATTTAATTGTGTATGATAATCGCCAAAATACAATATTTTACTAATCTGACATTCATTTAAAAGAAAACAGAACTACCTTAATATTTTTTTAAAAGGGGTCTCAGGGGTGTTCTCTAGAGGTCTGAAAATATATACAATTTTCAAGCAGGTATAATTCTCTTAAATTTAGATTAAATGATTCGAATCTTTTACACATTATTTATAAAAAAATGGGGCTTCAGAAAAATATAAAATGTTTAAAATATAATAATAATTTTAAAAATCATAAGCATAGGAAAATTCTATAATAAATATTAAGTATTTTTTGCGTTGCACACGCTATTTTCTAAAACAGTAGCCTCTGATGCATAAAACTTTTTAGAATTATACAATGCATCATACTCTTTACACCCTACCTAATTTTAGTATTATATAACTTTTGTGTTTCAAACTATTTGTAATATGGCAATTTTTTAAATTTCTTTAAAATGTATTTTTTTATTTATTAAAATATGTAAGTTATTATTCTATTTATAAAAAATAGCTACAGTGTAATAAGAATGCAGTTAACTTTATAAAGCAACTTATAGCTGGTAATTAAAGCTACTATTTTAGAAAATAGCATGCGCGACGTAAGACTTAATAAATATTTCTTATAGAAAAGTTTTCTTATTTTCACATGCTTATAATTTTTAAAAGTATGATTATATTTTAAACATTTTATGCTTTTCTGAAGCCCCATTCTTTTATAAATAAGGTGTAAAAGATTTGAGTTATTTAATTTAAATTTCAAAGAATTATACCTGTTTGAAAAGTGTTTACATTTTCAGAACTCTAGAGAAATTTAATACCTCTGTGAGCCCCTTAGCTCCTAATTCAACACAAATCGGAATAATTTACTGTGCTGCATAGAATAAAACTGTATCCCAAAACCATATATATTCAGACCACGATTTAACGAATTCATCGGGACCGAACCTTTTGCTCATTAAATCAAGGTTATTAGATATATCACAGTCCAAACAAAATACAAATTTTTGCACTTGCTTTTTGAAAAATCTATAATAAGCAAATACACAGAAAATATCCATAATAAGAAAATACACGCTTTTTATTCAACAGCTGAAAATACTATTAATGAATTATTACGCTCCAGTTAATGGGAAATTTTAAAATACTGGCTAGTAGATTTTTGAAAAACATTCTGATTGCTGACTCGAGAGTCCTTTTTTCGACTTTATGCAGAGAAGAAAATACTGCGTCATTTGCATCTTGCTGCATATCAGTATGTTTTCACAGTTTATAAAATTTGTAAGACATTACAAAATGTAACAGTTTTGATAGGAGTTCCATTAAGAATTTCTGCATTATATTCACTATTCATCGACTCCAATAAATCAACTATTTCCCGAGTTTCTGTTGCACAGATAGGCAATCCCTCGTCAAATGTAACATAATCATTAAAATCTTAAAATATTCCTGGCGTTGTGGAGTGGGATGAGATAAAAGAGGAGTTTTTCCTGTCCTATTCAAAACTCACACTCAAGATTTCCCTGCATCTTTTAAGTCTAGTAATGGTTTGCAACATTTCCCGTCGAAACTTGCTATTATCAAAAAAATCATTTTTATGTTCCGGACAAGAGAATATCGTTTGAAAAAAAAATCCAATTTTTTTCAAATACGAACTAATAAAAAAATTTACTTGCCCTTTATCTACGGCATTATGATTTACTGCAGTTTTTTTCATGCAATATTTTTTTTCGAATCACTACATTGAAAATTAAGGGATATACATAACAAAATACACAACTTTGGGAAATTTAATCCGTTGGAGATAATTAATTAATTAAAGATATTCAACTGTAAAATTAATTATATACACTGTTCAATTAAAATAAATAGTCAAATCGTTTTCTAAGTTATTCCTTAATATACAAAAAATAAGACACCTTTTGACATTAACTAATTTTCGGAACAAAAATGACAATCTTCGCAATCCGCTGAAAACGCAATTTCTGCTATAAAACTATTCGCCCCCCCCCCCTAAAATACTCATCATAGAACCCGTGCTGCTATATATCTTGGAAGAGTGGACTTAAAAGAATGTTCCTGCTAAGTATCGTCCCAATGTTCATAAATATGGTTATTTTATGTAATTTTAAAGTGAGTGGTACTTATAAGTACCGTCGGTAGATAACTGGGTTAAATCACGAAATTTGTTAAATAGGGTTTCGTTAAATCGGGGTTCGACTGTATATAGTTTTTAATAATATCTACTGGAGAGACTGAAATGTCTTGAACGTTAAAGGTAAAAGAACCATTTAGGTACTGGAAACTTAAAAATATGGATGCTGCAATATTGTAAACAGAACTAAGAGTGAGGACAGTTTTTAATTTTATATAAAGGTGGGGTTTAACAACTTTTGTTGTTAGCCAACCTTTCCTTTTTCTGTTTATAATACTGAGAGAAATCGTATTGAAAATAATAGATAGAAGATCTAAATCCATTACGAGAAAAAATTTACCTAAAGATGCATTCAAACATACATAGATCACGATAAATCAATGGACAATAAGCAAGCTACTGCCAGATCCAAGATCCAAAGCCATACTGTTTCTGTTATTAAAGTAATTTTAGTATAATAATAAAGTGATAGTTTAGCATAATAACTTAGTAAAATAATAATTATGTATTCCTAGAATATTAATAATTAGAAGGCATCTTTAAACTAAAAATAATGTACTTGTTATTTTCCATTACTTTCGACCAATACTTCTGTGAAAGAAATAATTTTTGATTTTATGTTGAATCAAATTGAAAGTTCATTCAAAATTATTACTTTAATTTTTCTTTTCGACGTATTTTTTATGAATAAAAATATTTCTGTAAGTTTTTTTTTTAAAAAAATATTCTACGATCTCAAGAAATACTTTTATATAAGTTTTAATTACTTAATCTAACTTGATTCAAAACAATGTAATTCTAACTTTCTTACTAGAGATAAACGAGGCATAATCGCATTATAATCATATTATCGTTCACTATCACCTTAATTTATCAAACACATAATAGAAATCTAACGCATTTAATAATTCTTAAATTGTATCGTTCCCTGAAACTGGCCATTATTCCTTAATAACATAAATCACCCCTAACTACGTGTGATTTCATACATCAAAACACCAAATGTACATTCCTGTAATATTTACTCCTGTAACATACAATGCAAGACAACATTCCTAAAATACTTTAGCTGGGTCCTATTAATCTTGATTTCACTAGCAGAGCAACGCGAGTGTGAATAAGAATTCCAGTTATTCATCCAGTTTCATAATATTCTTCTTTAAGCTCGGAAAAACACCGATGCCATGGATTATGAAAGCATGTGCAGTTTCGCATTATCTCTGAATTTATAAGTCTATGCATTGTGCTAAGGAGTTATGCATGAAAAATTATATTTAGAGTATGAATCAGAGGAATTTTTAATTAAGTACCTGTTATTATGTGGAATGAAATTATGAGCGTGGAATTGAGAAGTTTACGTTTGCTTATCTCATTTGAATAGTTTCATTATTCAAAAATACTTTCATACTGGGAGGAAGGGGAGAGACCTTATCTTCCATTAAAAATATAATGCGCGAAAATTAATATTTTGCTAAATAATATCGTTGTTGTTTGCTGTTATCGAATAAACATGGTTATAAGTCAGAACAAACTTTAAAAATTAATATAAGGGTTGCCTGAAGGAAAAGTGGACACAAGTTGAATAAAAAAAACATCTTTATCGGAAATCAAAATAAATCACAATGGGCGTTGTAACACGGATCCCATCAGTTCGACAGTAGGTCTACGTCATCGTTGTAGAAAAATCGTGGTTGATTCTCGAGGAAGTCCTACATAGCTTCCTTTACCTCATCGTCCGAATGGCAACTTGAAAAAAAGGGAGGAAGGTTTGAGGCAGACAAATCCGGACTGTACGACGGGTGTTCCAGCACTTCAACAAAATTTTCTTAAAATTGTCTGGGTTTCACAAGAGACGTTGGGGCCACATTGTTATGTAGATCTGATATAGAAGGGGTGAGAGCAGGCTTTTCCAGGGTACGGGCTACTTCTAATTTTTCAAGATGTTGCGGTCCATTTAGTGTCAACGGCGAACACAGAGGGAGGGGGTGTCCACGGATTCGCTCCCTCCCCCATAGTCCTTCATATTTTTCCCGATTGATTATAATCCCATGTATATAGTACGCAAAACTTAATATAAGTATTTGTTATTAATAATTTTATATTAATTAAAACTAATTATTTATTTAGTAATTTATTTTATACTGTTTTTCCTCCGATAATCTGCAAAAAAAAATCCATATAGTTCTCTGTAGATTGGGGTGGGTAGACATTCGCCCCCACTCCTCTTTAAAAATTCTTGAGAGCGCTACAGCCCAGAGTCATTGGTGTACAAAAGGTAGAGTAAGGAAAAGATCTACAACATTTATTATAACTAAATAATAAATACGGAATATGAGTACTAACCTCCAGAACTAAAATAAAAATAATTATCACTTTAAAACCTTGTTTAAAGCAAAACGCAAAATACAAACATAATAATACCCACAAAAATAATATCAAATGATGCATTTAGTATCAAACAATACAAAGTACATTAAAAAATAAAACGTTTTTATCTAAAGTTGGTTTTTGTTGCTATAGTCAGTAGAAGACTTAGTCTGCAAACTGTCAGCCAATCTTGAACAGTTCGGTATATAATTACTGACGGATAATGTTC
>BMAV01005969.1:10958-32219 GCA_019973955.1 Trichonephila inaurata madagascariensis
GATATGGTTTTGCCGCCCTTCACGAAAACGTTTGCTCAAGTTGTTCGAACTAAGCAGTGCTCGCCATAGACCAGGAATGGTGAACCAGTGGCACGCGACACAATATTTTGTGCACGCCAGTGATCAAAATGGCTTGCATTTATTTCAAAATAATAAAATTCACTATGAAGTATTACGAACAAACGGGAGTGATCACTTGCGAGGTGGCGGTGAGCACCTTCTTTGTTATTGTCTTGCCTTAGTTACGTCGTGGACTACAGGTTCTTATGATGCAAAATTTGTCTACGCATAGCATAGTCAATTTCGTTGACACAGCTGTATTTTAAAGTTTATTTGTGTTATATTTATAGTTTTTAACTTATTTAATGTTGCTAGTTCATCAAAAGAACAAAAATTGCAAGATAGTAAGTGTAACAGAGAATATTTCAAACTTAGTTAATCTAGAAATATGGCATTATTAGTACTGGCGACAAAGCGGTGTGTGTTTTATGTTCTGGAATAGTGATATGCAGAACATCGTCTGTAAAACGGCATTCTGAAACAAATCACAAATCCTCTTGTCAAAAAAGTGAACCACAGCAAAAATAATTAATAGTTTAGAAACCATTTGGCAGATGACTCCAATTCAGCAAGCATTCTACTAAAAGTAACATCTTACAATCCTAATATTTGTTATCCACACAATCTGCAACAACAGAAGTCACACTAATGTTACTTTAACTTGAATTACTTGTATAGTTAAAACACATTTACAACTATACAGTACAAAAAGTATTTTTTCGTAGTAAATAAAGATTTTTGAGTTGTTAGTATTTAGCTTTATTATTTTTTCCAATAATCACATGTCAAAATTATTTGACGGCACGTCTAAACCTCATTTTAAACTTCTTTAGAAAAAATGGCACGTTGGTTCATAACGGTTCACCACCCCTGTCATAGACTGTCTCATTCGCTGATCCTCGCATCCAGCTCACCTTCCATAATCAGAAACCATACAAACCAAACATTGTTCAGATGTGGACGCATTCATGAATAGCACTACTTTTGCAGTATTTCTTTAACCGCGAACAAGTTTCATTATTGCTCATGGTATGCGGTGTGCACATCATACCTCACTTTATATCATTGTTCGATGGCGCTGTTATAGATGCAATCATTCTGACACAATTGCACAAGTCCTCTTTTCATTTGTTCAACCATTATAGTTAACGAATCAATAAAGATAAAAAAAATAGCTCTAGTTCACTAACGTATGGGAAATAAATCAGGTTTCTTATGATGAATTTTTTTTAAAAAATGCTTGAGTAGTTCCTTATTCAGCCACCAGATGTCAAACAATAAATTGCCTGACGCGATATAAGGAAACTTACTGCTGTTCAATGCGCTGCCCATCACCCAGAAGCATAAATGTTACATAAGATGCAACACCATTCAGAGCATCAAACAGCATTTCTTACTGTATAGTAGGTACATGCTGGCGAATGGCATTTTTTAGTGTTAATGAGGATATATATATGTTTTGCTAAACTTTTTCGACTTCAAGAATCTCCACAACCAAAAATCACACGGCGTCTCAAATCAGGAAATTTGAAAGTTGTATGCATGAAAGTTCCACTGTTCACTTACTCGAGAGCTTTTGGCGATGCACCTCGACATTTTGAACCATTGTCAAGGGACGAGGATGAGACTTGAGCTGGCACCCATCTCTCTTAACTATCATACCACACCAAGGCTAGGACGTTTAAACTCTCGACAGATTCAACAGCAGTAGCCACAATTTTAAAAGGGCAGTAATAATTAACTGTGGGAAATTACCACGCGAGTTTTGGGATGACATTAATATAGAAATTACACACACACATACCAGGAACGGCTGATAGAGACAAGGGAAGGGGAATTTCCATGACAAGATGTTATGCATTTAAAAATGCTCGTGCAACGCTGGGGGGAAATAAACCTGTTTGACTAAGAAAAGCGAATAAATTTCGAAACGGGGAATTTTAAGTTATACACTCGGTAAAAGCCCGAGCAACGCCGGGCTAAGTGAAGGAGGGGGGAGAGTCATTTTGAAAAAGAGTATTAGAAGTGCTGATTTTTTGAAGAAAAGGGAAAATTGATAAAAGTAGAGAAAGCCGCCATGCCATGTCAACGCCGGGCCATGCAGCTAGTCATTTTTATACTCAGTGTATAACACACTCCTGTAGATTTCGATCTTACTTTTTGTGTTCAAAGTGCGCGTTTTACGCCGGATTTACGGTGATACAGTAACAGATTTGTGACATTAGACATTGATTGTGACATTTGATAGAATTTGTGACATTATATCCCCAGAGCTATAAAGAGTCACTGCAAAATAGAATATCATAAAAACTCTGAAACGAAAAAAATCACTTTAAGGTGCAAAACTATCAATACTTATAGTTTCAGGGTACCAAATTTTGAGCGTACATTTCCATTTTTTGTGCTGCATTACAAGCACACACGCAACTTCTTCATATTATTAACAAGGATTCTATAAGCTGTTATATTTTAAATTTTACTTTAAATTTTCATTATGCTTTAGCAAGTATTAGACAATTAAATAAGTAATCTATAATTTAATATTGTATGAAAAAAATTCCAATAGTTACCAAAACATACAAACATATGCATTTACTAATAAAATTTAAATAAATAAAGTTCTTATTTTGTTTGCATATTTTCGCTTTATCTGGATAGGAGTATGTAGATGGAAGAACTAATTAGGATCTCTAAGCATTAGCCTTGCTCTGTAAATAGACGATGTAGGTAATTATACACCGTCTAAATAAATATTACTTTCGCAGCTACACCCAAACTTAAAACTTTTATGAGTTAGAACTTTAAAAGTCTAATGGATGGGATGAATCTAACGTTTATAATAATTACAAAAGAGAATGTAATTGTATGCTTGAGTTGAGTTACTTGTCCAAAAGCTCTTTAGTTATGATTAAGTATGGTTTCATAGCAGAAGTACAAAATAGGCCAAAATTCTTAACTTATGAGTGGCTTTTCCCTCTTCTTTTCACAAACGAGAATTAGTTCAATTATATATATAATATAAATGGCCAAAAAAAAAAAGAAATCTGTTTAAGAAAACATAAGTGTATTTGTATTATCTGGGGAGGTTTTTAAATATTTTAAGTAAATACATCTTACAAAATATGTGAAAATATAACCAATAATCTATTAATTAAACTAATAACTGAAGTCTATATTAATAAAATTAGTGCGTGTTTAATTAATGTAAAATGTATATAAACTTTTAGACCTATACATATATTATCAATTATATGTATATGTGATAAATTGCATACAGGAATATATATATATATATATGGGATATTCCGCTTAACTGTCTTTGTAGAAGATTGGATTCTATACCTTCCCCCCAGAGGACTGTAACTTTAATTAAAACCGCATTCCAGATCAACGCCATCTGGCGGGCTTAGGAGAAGCCGACGCAAATAATAGTCCGGCAGAGGCCCACTAACCATCGTCGTAAGAAGACGTAGTACTTTTGTGCATCCGCTCCCGCTCGCTATATATAACCTATAGGCGATTTAAGTCACATAATGAGCTTTCTATAAATTTCTATCGTCCTCCTAGAAGGTATAATCTAACTTTCTATTTATTTAATTCCTGCATGTTTTAATTCTTAATGTCCTGCAAATACTCCCCCTGTAAACTTTTCCCTGTAACTTGTAAAAAATTCTTTACTTTCAAGAAGCATCTTCGTTTCAATTATTTTGATTCGATTTTTATTCAAAACTAACTCGTAAATTCTAAAAACCCCTAGAAAACCTCGCCAAGAACACCCTACTATCTGAAGAGTCTAATCGTTTCCTCTTTCTTCTAGTATGTTCAGTTCAAATTTGATGTCATTCTGAGCAATGGTTCCTTTTTACACCTTTCTGAAAATGGAACTTAAATTAAAATCACTCTGTATGTATACCCTTCAATAAAAAATTATTTTTTAAATCATGTGTGAGGTTATTTTTTTAATAGAGCTTTTGATTCCGAGAAATTTAATGAAAGCTTACAATTATTATTTTAACGTGCACTGGTTTTTTTTAAATTACGTTCCTTATTCATATAATAATTAATGCAGCTATAAAATTTTAATCTCTTCAATAAAAAAAGCGTATCCTGCTAAAAGTGCTGAAATCCAATTACTGATATCAAAATTACTTTAAGGTTTTATGTACAACATAATTATATGAATAAAGATATTAAAGAAGTATATTACATTAATATCCTTTAATTAGAACAAAGGATTTTAAATTCTTATGTGGTTCTTACAGATAAAAACTGCAATCAACTTTTATATTATTTTAATACCTTTATAGCTAACTGGAAATATTACGAAGGAACTAATACAGATTTTATCAACCCACACGACGTGATACCAACCGCAATATACATGAAAATGCATTCATCCAAATGAGAATCTTTGGGAATGTCCACCATTTTTAGTATTTTACCTCTACATATTAGAAGCAAAAAAAGCATCAAAAATTGCTGTTGCCTAATAGAGAAACTTAAAAATGGCTCAGATAAAAAGAACTTTATGTAATCTCTGCAGGGCCAATAGGGAGCAATTATTCTACCACGGGATTCTCTTTTTATGAAAGTAGAAAAAAAAATAATAAAACCATTATTTATTACCGATTATTTCGGTGAAATATTTTTTTTTTCTTTCGTTAAAATTTTTGGCAGTGGTTGGAATAAGTCAATGAAAGTGGTAATCGATAGATTGGATGGATTCGTGGTCAAAATCGATACTGAGCAATATATTGTTGTGTTACGTTAAGTCCTAGGAACGTGTTTCTTGTGGGAAGGAATTTATGTAACTGTAAACCGTATCAATTTTAATCGGGAAATTAATATTTATTTTGTCGTTTTATTTATTTATTTATTGAAGGTAGATAGAATTATTCCCGTACGCACGAGGCTTACAGAAAAATGTAAAATAATCTAAGAGGAATAAAATAAAGGAAACATAAGAAAACAAAAGTTATTAAACAAATGAAATAAAAAAAATATATTGTGCAGACGAAATATTTTGCTCAGTTTTCAAGTAATATAAAAAAATTAAGTCAATTCCTACTTCGTTAAAAAAACGCACTGATGCCATCTATTGCAGTTGTTGTAACTTTGACAGAAATAACGCAGAATAAATTTAAAATTAAAAAATAAAATTTAATTAATGAATCAATATTTGAAAAAACTGTATTAGCATCAAGTGTCATCCATTACAAGTTTTAAAAAATGTATTTGAATTTGAATGGATGAATAGAAAAAAATATTTTACTAACCATTGAAAATGTGAACAAGATATATAGGAAGAGAGTTAACTAATAGTAGGAATTAAAAAAAGGGTCCAATTTTGTCCTTTTGTTATGTGCTTTTCTCATGTGTGTTAAATAGCTTTTATTTTTCACATTTTAGTGCCTTAACAAAACTTAATAAATAATGCTTAAAATTAAGATTTGTGTATAAATATTCAATCATCATTCTAGGAATTTTTTTTTATCTTTGAATATTTGTTTCTCTTCGATAATTCTTTAAATATTAACAATCTTTAAATAAATATAAAATAATTTTAAATAGAAATATATATATATGTAACGTAAAAATATGCATTCATTTTGTAAAATGTAATGATATAGTTTTGGCAATTCAAAAGCTTCTTCATATCATCGCTATCGCTGATTCCTAGTGTGTATCAAAATTAAATAAAATTCATTATATTTATTTTTAAATTTTCCCGCGCACCAATTAAAAGCTAAAGGATGTTTTTTTTTTTTTTTTTTAAATTTTTTATTAAGATGATGAACGCGCGCGCGTAAACCATAGTTGCATGCACCAATTGGAACTACTTTTTCTGTATGGATTTTTTAGCCTAATGATTATGATCACAAACGCGTGGCCGACGCGTCTTATGATTTCGAGCCCTAGTACCACTGAAAATCCGAAGTATAGAGAGGCTAATGTATGTTAAATTTGTCGAGGGTCAAAGTTTCCTCCAACCCTTTGGCTTTGTGTGGTATTTGGTAGAGGGTGTCATCCTCGTCACTTGACTGAGGTACAACATAATGAGGTTCTTCACTAAAAAGCTTTCATGTTGCTATCTAGTGCGACGTTTATAAACACTTGCTCACTTTATATGCACTTGACAAAATACATGCAGTAAGTTTAAACTTACATGACGTATCGTAGCTTTTAAAAGTAAGGTTTAGTGATATTACATTTTTAAAAAATACTTATGAACAGTTTCTTGAGTCAATTCAGAGCACTGTTGTAAATAAACAACAAGCTCTGTTATTGAAATATGCAATCTCTGACAATAAAGCCAGGTGAATAGTCCTGTAACATTAACGCAGATGAAACATTAACGAAAGTTACCTTATATACTGCCTTTCAAAATAATCACCTCCCATAACTATGCATCCCTGAGATCTGCTATACATCTCCTGGAAACTTTGCAAGAAGTCTTCTTTTGGAATGAAGTTCAAAAGCCTCGTCACGTTTCGTTGGATGTTAGGAATATCGTCAATATCGATAACAAGTTTTTTTCATCCCTAAATTCTGGGTATTGATTTGTTGCACGGAATCGCTTTTAATCTGCAGTTCATCAGCTATCATGCGACCAGTTTATTGACGATTTTTATCGATTAATTTCCTCGCTTTTTCTCTATGTTTTTCTCACTGACGGAGGTCACCAGTCTTCCACTACGGGAGTTTCCAGAAACACTATACCTTCTTTTCGAAAACGGGTGAGCCTCTTGTACACACACTCCATGGACAATGCTTGACCTTCATAAACACGTACCAGCATCGTATAAGTTTGTTTTGGTGTCTTACCAAACTTAAAACAAAACTTTAAATTGATCTTTTGTTCGCGCTCATTGTCCTGTTCTGAGTTAAGAACCAACGTACTAAACAAGGACTTCGTAAAACAAGTCTTACACGGAACACTAATGAGTCTCAACTGAACAACGGTGGGGGCACACGGTCAATACCTGCCACTACGCATGTGCAGCGTTTTGTTTCGCCAGTGTTGCCAGATTGGCCGTTCTGACTTCATTCACCGAAATGTATTGTCAGATGTTATATTTTAATTGGTTAGTTTCCTCACGTGATACTTTAGAGGAACATTACACTTTATATTTAAAAAAAATAATTTATACAGTTTGTCGACTGTTTATAAATTGAAATTTCCACAGGGCAAAAATTTGATGTTATTTACCTCTGTTGGGTTATAATGATATCTTATTTTCCTCTTGATATCATTCCAAGAGTCATTTTACACCGGAATATAAGCCTAAATAATTGATAAAAAGTTGTCTCTTTTTGAACTCCGAAACCTAAGGATATATATATATGTTTACATTGAAATGCTTTTTCAAAATTCAATGTGAAATGCATTTTAAATAGACCCAAATGGTGTTTGAATTCAAAGTATCAAGAAGGGGAAAAAAATGCAATTTTCAGATTTGGAAAAGCATCTTTATTTGATTTCTATCTATACATTCCATTCCCCGGAATTTATTTATATCTTTTTTTTCAATACATGTTTCACTCCTTAAAAAGAACACGAAACCTTTTGGAAAAAGGAATCGCATCCCTCAAACTAGAAGCGTTGACTTATTCAGAAATGCAATGATATCACATTTTTCTTTTCCCTTTTGCTTTCCAAAATGCTTCAGTCAATGAAGATAAACCCAAGTATACATGAAGAAAACTCAGCACTGAAGAAGTCATAGAAGAACGGGTACTGTATATATATATATATGATTTTTCGATACACTTTTGCAAATAGAGAAATATCCTTGCCCGTTTTCATTCATATCGCTGCAACCGATCGAAAGTAAAGAAAATCTGCTCCGTGCGCCCCTTCTAAAAGGGATGGAAAAAGGGGTAGTTGTGTCATAGATTTCAGACTTTGATTTCAAATACAGCTGTTGCAAATAGCAAGATTTTTTTTTTTTTTTTTGGGGCTAGAGAGAAAATAAAGACTTTCGTCTTTGCGTTTTTTTTTTTAATATTATTATTATGATTATTATTTTATATCTGCTCGGTGCTATTTTTCATTCATTGTAGCAATTTTTGAATAAGAAATTTTCTCGTTGAGTTCCGATACTTGGAGAATATATTTTATATTCAGAACGCATCGTTAAAGATTTAACGGCTATCGTTTTCTATCTGCCTATCTTTTCGTGTTCATTTCGGTTTTGTGATTACGTTCGGTTAATTTTTTTTTTAAAAAAAAGTATTAGTAATACATTGACAATGAAGATGAGTAGTTTGATAATTTTTTAACTTGACGTTTAGAAATTAATGAAAAAAGTGTAATATTTGATTTAACTACCACCAATTTATAAGATATTTTACAGTTTAAATTTTCTGGCTTTCGAGTGCCAAAATTTCAAAAAAGGCAAAATTTTAAATATTCTGTTAGTTTAAGAAGTGTTGGCAAGCTAAAATCTTATTTTTTTGACAATTTGAGTTTTTTACTTTTTCAAATTGTATAGATTTTAACTTTTCTAAAAATACCTTACTTTAACCTCTAGAGCAATTAGAAGCCCTTAAAACCTATTTTTAAATAATTGTTGAAACTGGGCCATACCCTTTTGAATGGCGAAAAATGTAAGCAAAGTACTTCGTTTTTTTTGAACGTTTGATATAAACCAAAACATGTATCTTTTATTGTAAATTGAGCATTCTATTTTTTATTTCTTAACCGATTAGAAATCTCACTGTAATACATTAAATTCAATTTATCTCAAAATGTAAATTTTGACGTTCGATATACCTTTACTGAGAAACTACTGTTCACAGGTATATAAATTTTTTTATGATATATTTGTAATGATGACTGATATATACTGAAATAAGCTTTTTGTAAAAAACTTAATTTATTTTTTACAAGTTTTTTATGTTAAAAATGAGTCAAATTTCGCAATGTTTGATAAAATATTTTATAAATTATTAAAGAATGCAAAATTAGCTAAAAGCTCATTTCAGTATAATGAAAAAGGCTCTAATTGTATAAAAAATTTCAAACGTGTACATATAACAGATTTTGAGAAAAGGTGCATCGAAAACAGCCAATTTAACATTGTCAATATATATTTAGAGAGAGAGGTTTCCAAAAAAAACTCCCCTCTTATATGTATTTTCCATTCTATCTATTCTAATTTCTTTTAGTTTGACTTCTCGGACATTTAATTTCACCTTTAGCTTGTGTATAGAAACTTATTTCTAACTGGTTCAATCTAATCTAGAATTCTTTTTCTCGGGCAAAATGTTTTAGGATATTCCTATTCCGATTATTTTAGGCATTTTTATTGGTATTTTATGTGGTCGCTCTAGCCTAGTGTTTAAGGTTACGAGCTCCTGGCCGACGTGTCATGTGTTCGAGCCCTGGTGCCTCTCAAAATGCGCTGTATAGAGAGATTTAGGCTGTTAAATCTGTCGAGACTCACCCACGTTGACATGGTGTGTTAGTTTGGAAAGGGGTATCCAGCTCAGCGGTCGTCCTCGTCCCTTGACTATGGCTGAAAATTACGATGTCCGTCACCATTTGCCCTCATGTTGCTGAATAGTGCAACATTAATTTACACTAAATCACTTGTTATTTTATATATTTACAACAATCTTATCTACAATTAAATATTTTTGTATTTGTTCTGTCCCATACGTATGTTTCTTTGTCATTAAATAATAGAAATAGTTCCTTGAAATTTATGTAATTATTAAACTAATAATTTTAGTTTTTCATTTTTATTCAATTCTTACTATTAGCTCACACTCTCTATATATTTATCTCGGTGGAATTTTCAATCGTTAATAAAATATATTTTAAAGTGCTCAATTGAGCTGAAATTTTATATACATGATTATTTTGGCTGACAATACAGTAATTTAATTATAATTAACAAAAATTAATTGATTAAAAATGACTATTTAAAGAATTACAAATACAGCCACGTTGGTATCATTTTTGGCGACTTAGCAACCATTTTGGCGACTTGTGTCAAAACTTGAAAATGTTTTTGTTTTTTTTTTCACATTTTAAAGCGCTCATTTGAGCTAAAATTTTCTATACACTATTGTTTTGGATAAAAGTACAATAATTTAATTAAAATTGACTGAAACTAATTATTTAAAGAATTACAGATACAGACAGGTTGGTTTCATTCTTAGCAATTTGGGTCAAAACTATAACAGATTTTTTTTTTCTCATTTTAAGGCATTCAGTTGAATTGAAATTTAATACACGTGATTGTTTTGGATGACAATATGATACTTTAATTATAATTAATAAAAATGAACTAACACATAATGTTGTGATTCTGTCATATGTGTATACATATTTATATTAATTGCAACTATTTAATAAAAAATAGCTGAAATAAAATTTATCTTTGTTGACCTAAGTAGGAATTGACTTAAAATTTTTTTTATATAACTTGTTTTAAGTTAAATAAAATTCATAGATGTTTTAACACTTACGCGTATTGTGAAATCTCATCGAAAATGCGTTAAAAATTCTCGGTAAACTATAAATGAGAAATTCGTTACTACAACTTGTAATTAAATCATAGAAACTGCTTTGATTAACGTTACTACTTTAACTTCTTTTTAATTGTCATATAAATAGCTCCTCTACATTTACATATTTTTAAAACAATCTTTCTAGTTTTTCATTTTAAGTTTGAGTTAAAGTATCCGACTACGTTCTGAACTGTTATTTTTTAAAATCGTATAAATGGATGATATTTATGATATTTTGTGTCACTTAGATTAGAATACATGTATAAAATTGTTTTAAGAATATTTTTTTTTACAGTAAAAATAATTTAGAAGCAATATTTTGGCAAAAAAATAAATAAAGGAACGTAGAACTACCTATTTTCAAAACATTCTTCTTTTAATGGAAATGCTTCTATAATAATAATATTTTGCCTATATATAGCTCAGATCTATGTACAAAGCCTGAACTAGGATTTTTGAAATATATAACTTAGAAGTGGATTTATCTTAATTTTAATATGTGAAAAATCTTAAGAAAATAACACCAATAATTGTTTTAATTGGTAGTAACTCTGAAAATAATGTGAAGTTTACAAAAGTTCTACTTTAGGCCCTCAGAAGAAATCTTTTCTTTATATAAACAAAATATTAGTACTATAGAAGTATTTTTCATAAATGGAGAATGATTTGAAAATAGGTAATTCTTTCATTTTTTGCCGAAATAGTGTATTTAAACAATTTTTTGTTCTAATAATATTCTTAAAACGATTTTATACATGTATTGTAATCCAAGTGATACTAAATATCATGAAAATTATCCATTTATACGCTTTTTCAAAATCAGTATTCCGAACGAAGTCGAATACCTTAAATATAATCCATAGATCAGTGTTTCTCAAACTGTGAGGCGCACCCCCGTAGAGGGGCATGATAACTCTACAAGGGTGGAGAGGCGAGTATATCGAAAAGTCGAAAACAAAAAATTATTTAAAAAAATCATTAATTTACAGAAAGGAAGCAAAACAAAACACGTTCTGACATAATAAAAAATAAAATACACATTTACATTTATATAATATTTTTATAAGTGTATCAGTACTGCACAAATTGTGTTTCATAATTAATTTAGCAATACTGAGTTAAGAACAAGTATAATAACTATCAGTGACCATATGGGCATGTCATAAAATTATATACAAAATTTAATACTTGTCTTGAAAATTTGTACGGTTTATGATTAAAGTCCTATTGTAGATTTACGTCAAAATATATTGTTACGAATTTTGTGTAAATAGTGTAAATAATTTGTATATTTGAGTGTTTAATGCATTTATATTACTTTATGTTATGTTTATTTCATGTTAAAATTGTACCATTCACAAGCAATGCCACCCCTTACGTTATAATGGCGATCCAATGAGAACTTGGCGAAATCTTGGCGGTAGAGCCAAGTTGGCATCATTTTTGGCGACCAATTTGGCGTAATTGGCGACCATTTTGGCGTCGTTAACGACCATGTTGGCGAGTTCGGAACCCTCGGGAATCTTCTAGAAAATAGTAGATCTCTCCACTAGTGTCACGTTCAATGACACGAGCTGTTATATTTCTGGAAGTTTCTGTCGCGCCTATAAATGAGAGGCTCGCCGGGACGGCGAGGAGTCTGGATTAAACCAGCGAGTAGTGAGGATTGTTATGACTAGCGATTAGCTCGGTTGTGCTTGTGAATAATCTTTACTTACGTGTATTTTTAAACACTGTTATTGTGTTTGATTGCTGTTGAAGGTGTGAAGACCTTCGGATATTTACTCTGTGAATATTGCTGCTGAATCCTGTATTTAAAGGATTGGAGTTTTGATAATAAAAATTCGCATCGCTCTAAAAGAACTGTTTATTTTCTTTGTGATTGTTTTGCATAAAATCCTCGAACCCACGGATCTACGTAACAATATCATTATTGAATTCAATATATTGTTATATGGAGGGGACGCGATGAAAATTATGATTGAAAATGGGGTCGTAAGTATAGAAAGTTTGAGAAGCACTGCCATAGATGTTTTAACACTTACACTTATTGTGAAATCTCATCCAAAATGCGTTAAAAATTCTTGTTTAACTATTAATGCGAAACATGTAAATACATCAATGATTTTTTGTTTACATCTATTTCATTTATTACTTTTTTAAACGAATGGCTTTTATCTTCTATTAATGTATGTCTACCAAAGTCTATTGGACCTTATAACATCAAACCCAGCATAAAATGTAATGAAAATCAGTATTGGGAGATTACTGTCTCTTTAAAATGATATGTAAATCATTTATGCAAATATATTTATCTATTATTACATCTCTCCATTATTATTGTCTGTGCATGATGAAACCACCTAATGCAATCCCAGAATTTAAATCAAACACGAAAATATTAATTTAAGAAAAATATAAAAAAGACATGATTCTACTTCATTCATTCGTCTGAGAGTCTGTCTGCTAATGGACTCAAACAATTTGAAATCTAAAAGCATTTTAAGGACTACTTTCATCTTTCGTCCATTATCATCTATAATAAAAACTAAAATGGATTTAAATTAAAACGCATTTTAATGCCATTGCTTTTTTAGAAATCACATCATTTGTTATGTACCTAATGCAAAATGTACAATAAAATTCGGAGAAAGGCTTCTTGCAAAGCTCTAGGGGCATCATCCCTAGAGGCTAAAAATAATGAATTTTATCGTGAATGAAATGAATAGTCGGCATGTTAACTTATCAATAGAAAACAGTAATAAATGCGTTGAAAAGTCTTATAGCTTTCATATCATTAGTTAGACTTTAATGCCATTGAAAAATCACAAACATTTATGTTCAATGATTAAAGGTCTTTCTTAATTATGTTACTATACTATTCGAATTAACATTTTTTAAAAAACTAAGCTTTCAAATATTACATACCATAAATGGAGTCTCAGGGATGTTAAATTCCTCTAGAGGTCTAAAAATATAAATAATTTTTAAACAGGTATAATTCTTTTAAATTTAAATTAAATGATTCGAACCTTTTATACATTATTTATAAAGAATGGGGCTTCAGAAAAGTATAAAATTTTTAAAATTTAATAATATTTTTAAAAAACATAAGCATTTCAAAATTCTATAATAAATATTAAGTATTTCTTGCGTTGCGCAAGCTATTTTCCAAAATAGTAGCCTCTGATGTATAAAACTTATTAGAATTAAATAAATGTATCATACTCTTGAAACCCTACCTAATTTTAGTATTATATATATTTTGTATTTCAAATATTTGTAAAATATTGCAATTTTTTAAATATTTTTAAAAAATATTTTTTTTTATTTTTTGAAACATGTAAGTTACTATTCTATTTATATAAAAATAGCTACAGTGCATTGAGGATACATTTAATTTTATAAATCAACGTATAACTAGTAATTAAATCTACGATTTTAGAAAATAGCGTGCGCGATGTAAAACTTAATAAATATTTCTTATAGAAAAGTTTATTTTCATATGCTTATAATTTTTAAAATTATAATTATATTTTAAACATGTTATAATTTTCTGGAGCTCCATTCCTTTATAAATAATATGTAAAAGATTCGCATTATTTAATTTAAATTTTAAAAAATTTTACCTGTTTGAAAATTGCTTATGTTTTCAAACCTATAGAAAAATTTAACACCCCTGAGACCCCTTCAGAAAAACCTCTGTATTAGTTCAAAATATATCCTTCTGTAGCAGAAATGACCTCTTCAACTCGTTCTGGTATTCTCACTAGTGTAGCACGCATGTTCTTAAATTCATCATCGTGAAATTACACTTGTATAGCACTTTTTGTCCTTTTTTCTGTTGTCGTTCAACTCCTCTTAGATAAACGATTCTTGAGAATATGCCATAAATTCTCAATAGAATTTAAGTCTGGTGAATTACCAGGCCAACTAAGCCCTCTTATTTTATTTTCCCGCATAAAACTTTCGACCAATTTCGAATTGTGACAAGAGGCCAAGTCAGTTGAAATGTTCCATCAAGTGTTTCCAAGAATGCAGTAATTTTACTGCGTAATATTTATATGTATTTGACAGAATTCATCATGGCTTTAAGAGGAACTAAGCTTCTAGTGCCATTCGTTGTGAAAAAAACCCAAAACATTTGTTTTGAAATGTGTTTTACAGTCTGTTGTGTATGATCTGGTCAGAGTTTCCTCTTCATTTCGTCCAATTTGCATCCCTGTACAAATAAATGAATTTCATCACTTAAATCACCTTCTTCTAGTCCAGGATCTGTATTTTTTGGCTCATGCTAAACGTTTTTTCACCTTTTTCTGAACTGGAAATTGCTTTTTCCTCGGTCTTGTTCTCTTACGGCTAACTTCCAGCAGATTTTTCCGTATAGTTGATGGGTTCATTCAACACCCATAATCCAATAAACCCTTCGAAGGTATTTTCTTGTATCTCTTGAACTTATCTTGCTATTTCTTATTCGAATTTTATTAGTTCTTGAAGTAGTGTTTCGTTTGAACCCAAATTTTCCTCTACTTTTTGGGGACGATGTTCCGGAAATTTGAAATGTTCTTAAAATTCTTGAAACACTTGAGTTTCCCACACCAACTACCGTAGCTATATTTCTCACAATCATAGAAGTGTGTTCATTAAGAGTGATTGTTTTAGAACGCTTCCTCTCTTAGAGTAATATCTATCTCAGAACATGTAGAAGTAATATGCGTTACAAGGAACGCAAAATTGTAATCACCAGCTGTCACACTGAAAGGCTCACAACTGGACAATTGATACAACAAAACCAATCGAACGAGAAAATTATAGTCAAAGTCGATCAAACACATTACCTCTAGGCAGATATAACCAATTTGAGGGGTTCGGGACATCACTGATAATCACATACCAACTCAGACAAAAAACGAATGCGTGTCCCAATTATATAATTCGAACAGTACAGTAAATAAGAAGAGTTTCTAATAATTTATTTGTGGCCGCGGTAGCCTAGTGGTTGTGGCCGGAGTGTCACGGGTTTGAGTCCTCGTGCCACTGAAGACCCGCCGTGTAGAAAGAGTTGATTCACATTAAATCTATCGAGGTTTAATGTCCTCTCTTTCGTTTGGTGTGGTAGTAAAGAGAGAGAGGGGTGCCCGCTCAGGTGTCGCCCTCGTCAATTGACCGAAATTTAGATTACGTGTGTCGCCAATAGCTCTCGTGTTGCTTTATAGTGGGACGTTAATAAAACTCTCACTTTCATAGTTTATTTTCTTCTGCATGATTTAGTTAACACAGTGGAATCTATTTTTTGACAATAAATCTGGTGACAAATTGATCTTAATCACGTGATCAGTCTGCTTAATTGAATGTTTCCATAAGCGTCACATTTCGAAGCTAACAAAATACACCATTAACATTGGCAAACTGTATTGCAATTTTGAACCACGGTCACACGGCGAGAACATCCTCTGTCTCCATTTCCACTGCAAAGTGAGGAATTTGAGCTTCGATAGATTTAACGTGCATCAACCCCTCTACAAGGTGGGTGTGGTCAGTCTTCAGGTTTTGATTATGTTGCCATTTTTGCCGTTAAAGTTATGCTCAATGTTCCAAAAACTCTAACTGATTAGTTCTAAAAGTGATTGAGATTAATTCTTGCCCAATATTTTACTTTTAATCTCTAAAAATATATATTAGAATAACTTACCTAAAATAAAATCTTCTGTTTGCCAGTTTTTAAGAATATTTTTTCCCTATAGTTCCTCCCAGAATCTCGGAGAATATGACAAGTTCTGACACAGATGTCCGTGAAGGATCCGATGTTTCACTAAGATGCCAGGCATCCGGTTCACCGCCTCCACAGATCAAGTGGCGGAGAGAAGACGAAAAGGATATCACCATTGGCGTTAAAAAGGGTAAACAAATGTTTTGTTCATGTTGTTCCTAATTTTTTTCTCAATTCCTACTATTAGTTCACAATCTCCCAGTATTTATCTTGTTCAAATTTTCAATCGTTATTAAAATACATTTTAAAGCGCGTAACTGAGCTGAAATTTTACATACATGATTATTTCGGTTGACAATAAGGTAATTTAATTTTTATTAATAAAAAATAATTGATTAAAACTAATTATTTAGATACAGCCACGTTGGCATAATTTTTGGTGATTTAGCGACCATTTTGGCGACTTGTGTCAAAATTTTAAAAGGTTTTTTTCCCCTTACATTTTAAAGCATTTATTTGAGCTGAAATTTTCTATACACTATTGTTTTGGGTGACAATACGATAATTTAACTAAAATGAATTAAAATTAATTGACTGAAACTAATTATTTAAATATTTACAGGTACAGCCACGTTGGCTTCCTTTTTAGTGACTTTGGTTGAAACTTTAAAATCATTGAAGAATGATTCACCATTCATTATGATTCAGAATCATGAATCCTCATTGTGAATCATTGAAGAAATTAAGATTAATACCACACAACAAAGTCTGCATCAGGGGTCATAATGAACATTTTTACGGCGTACCCAGCATATCGGTACACAATAATACATAATAAAATATCAAAATTTCTCCCGAAATAGGAAATATAGTACCAGAGAATAGATGCCAAATGTCAAGACGTAAACATTAAATTTTTCTTAATCTTTTACTTATGTTTATTATAATGTATTATTCGAAATAAAACTACATTTCTATGAATATTGAATCTTTTTGCGGCCCACGTACATTTAAGTCGCGTTTTTTTTACCCTAGTTAGCTTTTGAGGCCGACACCTTTGGTCTACATGTTTGATTATGATTCTTCATATGCTCTTGGGATTGCGCAATAAGGCCTTCCGATGCCAGCTTGCTTACTTACTCGGGAGAATCGAGCTCACCCAAAGGGTTTCGAGCTGCGTACCGACCCTCCGAGAAGTTACTTTATTTGTGTACTAAACAAAATATTATACAAAATGGTCCCGAATGAGGGATCCTCCCTAAAATTCTTGAGAATATGGAGAAGAATATAGTAGAAATACTCTACAATTTTGTGTAGCAATGCAAATAAGAAAAACACGAACTCATACACAGATGATGTCGCTACCTAGCTAATAAGACAGAAAAGACCTTGAAAAATAAATAAGAGAGGCGGGGAAATCACTCCTATAAAGAAATTCGAAATTAGGGAGGCGAGGAATGTTAAATAAAGCGAGATAAGGTTCGAACATTTTTTTTTCTTTAAAACAGTGTTTGATATAAAATAGGTTTTTTGTATTTCTTTATTATATGCCATCAACCAGTTTCACTTAACGAAAAGACATCGCCAATTAAAAATATATCGCCAAATGCTGTCATTGTTATTACTGTTCTAAAAATTGCATGGAAACGTTTTTCACTATTGATTGCATACCGTGGCATTTGGCGACGTCTTTTAATTTGACGATATTCTTGTAATACGTAAATTACACCGAACTTTTCTACTAAAAAATGGAATTAGTTTTGATCCCCTACTCCTTTTTTCAATATTGAAAGATCATAGAAAATTTGGCTTAAAATAGAAAAAGAGTAACAGTAAAATTTCGTTATTAATATTACTAATCTTGATGTGCACTTTAACTCATTTATATAAAAAAATTGTGATTAGTCTTGATAAAAGTCCTTAATAATAATGTTACATCTCTCTTCAATGAAACTAATATAGAATTAAAGCTTCAGAAAAAAAAATCTCAACAATATATTCTTATTCTCTTACATTCTAATCAACTTAACTGTAGCAGGCTATAAACTAGTAAAAAGAAGTAACATCCTCACATCGTCGAAATGAACCATTTTTGCTCTAATCTAGTGTATAATAAAAGTTTGGTTACATTACGCCGTTACTAACTTTTATACGCCGTGTTATATTATATTAGGCAGTGATGCCAAGATACTCTTTTTTTCGCCAACAAAAAGTGATAACATGATTTGCTTGCTTGAACCAGCTGTTCCATCACAATCTTGCGTTCTTGGCCAAGAGCGATCTCTAATGTCTTTGGCGCTTTTACATGATAAGGATTTTTTTTCTTCCCTTAGCTAGTAAGTCTTTAGTGATAAGTTATTCAGGATGATTAAAATTTTCGCCCATGTTATTATTTTTTAGTATATAAGAGCATTTTGAATTAATTTTATTTTATTGTATATGTGCGACATTCAGTTCTTAGTATTCGAAAAGGCTCTTTTTAATTAATTGGAAATGTTCAAAGTCTTTATCGTGTTCATTTAATTACATATATGTATGAGTCGTAATACCATGGTGAGTGGTCAATATTTCTTCAGTGATCAATATTTATTTGTTGATGTATGTTGCAATGACTAGGCAGTCCGGTGTTCATTTTTAAATCCTGTTTATTGTACATGTAAAGACACACAATCATAAGCATCTAAAACATAACACAAAACAGAAAACACACAGCATAAAAATGCACGCATGCTTTACTTTTTGACGAAGACAAAGAGCAACAGAGGGACGCACGTCACGTATTTAAGCGAAGGGAATAACTAGTTATTTATAAAAAGGACATAATTGCTTAGGGCAGTATGAAATACCTATTAGTAAGGCGCATCAAAACAATTGATGATCTTGTATTTCTTGGAATCACCAATAAATCTCTCAAAAATTCAAGGTTTAAAGAATCAGTACTAAATATACTAACATAACGTTTTAATGCCTTAGAAAAAGGTAAATTGAGACGCGTTTTGGAAATGGGGATTAGAATTTATGAATTACATGCTAATAATAAGAGATTCCAATTATGAGTAGATATCAATTTAAGTTATTGCATTTATATGTAAAGTCAAACTCAGTGGTGCAACAGCCCATGAGTGCCAGGACCTAATGTGTTCATCCCATCTTACGTAACCATTGAGTGTTGAGGTGCATGAGCGAATGTCCAGATCAGGTGATCAGTCTGAAGCGAGATCCCCAGTGTTTAAGTCCTGAAGCAAGCTTGGTATTCATTTATCGACGCACTGCTAAAGAGATGAAAGGCTGAGTCGACCTTGCACAGCCCGGGAATATAACATGGAACTGTGATGTGAAAGCGCACATAAATATGTAGTTGAATAAAAATTTTAAATGAATTGCAAACGAGATAATAAGACGCAATATTTCTACATATTTAATGAAACATTAGTTGCATCCGTGAAGCAATTTTAATTTTGCCATTTAAAATACCGGGTGAAGCAAAAGTTCGTTCAAACTTTAAAAATTTATTAAAAAAGGAAGAAATTATGATAAAGAAGTGCTGTTTGCAAAAAAGATCTCATGAGAAAGTCGAAATTTTTTAGTACAAAAATATTTTTAGTCAAAAATATCACCGGTAGAGGGCGCTGGTAATCTGAAACATAATTAACTGGATAACAGTACGTTCTATTTATTTATTCTTGCAAAAAAAATTGTTCAAAAAGACCTTCAGAACATTGTCCGACACAACTAAGGTAGCTCATAACGCCCGTTACAGCTGAAAATCCAGTTACAGCAGCATATCGGAATGAATTTCAAAAACCTCATGACGTACAAAATCTTATAAGTTCGGCCATTGTAGACGGGGATAAATGGTACAGAAGTGATTTCAAATAGCCTCACAACCAGAAATCGAGTGGAGTGAGATCGGCGGTACATGGTGGCCATGCAATCTAGCTACCTCAAACGATCACTCTGTTCTCACTTAAGTTGTCAATAGGAATCGTTTTGCTTGATTGAGATAGTACGGAAGTGTGCCATTTTGCAAGAAGCTCGTCACAGATAACACACCTTTGATTTGATGCAGGGTATAACTGTGTTTGCTGCTTAAAAATCAGACTTTCTTGTAAGCTATTTCTTGTTAATTACACTTCTTTATCGACATTTCTCTTCCTTTTGTATGAATTTTTAAAATTTAAAATTTTTTTTAGCTCATCTGGTATTTAAAATCGATGAAACTAAAAAAAGAGCGATCAGTTTTTGAAATATATGTTATATCTTCCACAGTTTCTTAAATGAATTCGATTAATGATACCTAAAATGATAATTTAAATTCTCTTAAATGAAAAAAATTGATGAAAATGTAGTCAATTTCTGCTGCAAGCTGTATACTCAATCAGATACCTCATTCCTGTCAAAAGGATTTTTCCAACCATTCGGAAAAGACTATCTTGCAGTCATTTTTTTTTAAAATTTAAAATCACCAAATTCTTTTTTGGAAAAGTCATGGTAATTTTCATTGAAAGATATAAGCTAAATTTGCAGAAGTATATTTCAACAGATTTAGCTTGAGTCTGATGCTGAGTAAAGTGTTGAATATCTCATTCCTTTTTCGTTAGAATTCAAGACAGAAAAGGCCTGAAAAGTTGTAGAAAAGAGCTGCTTGCTTTTAAAATCAACTGTCGTAATTTTTTTCCAGTTTGTTTCCAGAAAAGCTACATTCATATGAATTTGTAACCTCATTGGTTTGATCTTATAATTTTTCATTGCTCTGATTGTACAGCGTCATTGTTTCGATATTGTAACTTCATTGATTCGGTTTTTTTAACTTAATTATTTGATTCTGTACCTGCATTGGTTTGTTTCGTAAACTTGATTTTGTTATTTGACTTTTACTTTCTTTGTCTTGTTTTATTTATCGTAAAATCCGGCGTATAACGCGCACCTATACTTTCAAGCTGTATTTTTTAATTTTTAGGTATATTCGC
>BMAV01005969.1:33243-43654 GCA_019973955.1 Trichonephila inaurata madagascariensis
TAAACAGGGTATCTTGTGCAGCACATTGAACTCAAATTATTTCTAAACTATATGTATAATAACACTGTCTTAACTTGTATCTCTTTGCTAACTATCCTATTAAACCTCTATTAATTATAGTGACGCCTGTGGTCTCGAATATCGTCAATCGATTAATAATAATTACTTGGTGAGGCTGTAATAATAATTGGGTGTATATTACACACTGGATGTGGTAATATTCTGAAACTATTTGATGAACGCTGTATTATCTAAAATGTTGCCTTTATAAACCTTTTAATATATTTGTTTCTATTATATTTAACTTTTAAATTTATTTTCTTTTGTACTTATTTAAAATGGTCTGAACTTTCCAATTTATAACTGTTGTGTTTCATGTGTCCTTTGATTTTATTTTAATAACTCTTAAAATATATTTTAATTTACTGTTCGAAGTAATTGGGACAAATGGGGGGAAAAGTGATTCTTTCTAAGACCTTAGCTTTTTATCATTATTTTTCTTAAATAAACTGAAAAATCTGTATAATAGTACGCAGTATGTCTTCCTTTAGCATAAATATAACCCTCTCAACACGTCTTCTCATTGATTCCACTAGAGTAGCATACATGTTCTTGATTTCATGATCGTGGAAGCCAACTGGTATAGCCCTTTTTATTATTTTCTCTGTTGCCGTGTAACTCATTTTAGTCAAACAATTCTTTGGAATATGGTATAAGTTTTGAATAGGAATTTAATCTGAGGAATTTTCAGGCCTTTATTTTATTTTTCGCATAAATGTCCGGACCAAGTTTGAATTGTGACACAATAGAATATAATACTATTGTGTAAATCTTAACATGACTTTTACATGATTTTTCACACAAATTTTGAACACTAACATGTTCATACTATTATCAAATCGATATGGTTGCGTGGTAGCAACATAATGACTTACATTTCATAAAATATGTCGATATTTTAAATGTATTTTATGGAAGCATTTATCGTTAAAAAAACCCAGAAGTTTACTATTATAATTATAAACTTAAAGGAGTAAATTAAGGGACAAAAAAAAGTGAAGTAGTATTTAATCAGTTCAATTCAAACTGTTCGGCTCAAATAACTTTGAAACTTATGGTATCCGACTACGTTCGGAACCGGGGTTTTAAAAAGACGCATAAAAGGATAATTTTCATGATATTTAGTGTCACTTAGATTATAATACATGTATAAAATTGTTTTAAGGACATTTTGACGAAAAAATTATTTAAATAGAATATTTCGGCTAAAAATTAGAACATTTTTTCAAAATGTTCTCCTTTTGCGAAAAATGTTTCTATTATAATAATATTTTGCCTGTATATAGCTCAGACCTCTGTACAGAGTCTCAACTAGAATTTTTGAAACGCATAACTTGGAAGTCGGTTTATCGATGTTTTATGAAAACAGAAGGGAGAAATTTTAAGAAAGTACGCCGATAATTATTTCAGATGGTTGTAACTCTGAAAATAATCTGAATTTTTCAAACATCATAGGTGAGCCTCTGAACAGAGGTCTGAGCTATATACAGGCAAAATATTAATACAATAGAAGCATTTTTTACAAAAGGAGAACATTTGGAAAAAAAGGTATTCTAAGTTAATATTTTTCCAAAATATTGTATTTAAATAATTTTTTTTTGTCATAATGTCCTTAAAACATATTTATACATGTATTCCAATCTAAGTGACACTAAATATCATGAAAATTATTCATTTATTCGCCTTTTTAAAATCACGGTTCCGAACGTAGTCGGATACCTTAAGGGGAAAAATATTATAGAAGTTATTCTCTAATACTAAGTACCATAAAAATCACTGCAGTGCATAAAAATATACACTGTGCCCTTCTGAAATTTTTAATAGTATATGTATTTCAAACACATAATGCTAAAACAGCTAATTGAAATTTATTAATTGTATGTTTAATGTTTTTAATCTGAAATAAAAATTTTAAGGAGAAATTAATGTACTTGCAACGAACGCGTTGACAATAATTGATTCCATAATAGTTTTTTTTTTTTTACATTTTAATATCTATTATAATTATCAAGTATTTTCTTGAATCTGTAAGGTTTTAAAAATAGATCAGGCTAGAATGCGTGCAAGTGTGTGTATAAGACAATATAGTTAAATTCTTCCAGAAAAATGTCTAAGAACTCCATTTATATATTTTATGCATGAATTTAATGAACTCTGTTTTTTTTCTTTCTTATTTTAAAAGTTTCATTGTAAGACATTTATAGCACGTTATTTCCCTCTTTATCAAAATTATTTTGAAAAATATTGCAAACCATTTGCTATTTAATCATAAAGTTACCTAGATCGAGTTTCGAAGATATTATACTATCAACCTCAAAGAGTAAAACGCTTTTTCAGCAGCGATTAAAATTTATTGCAGAAAAACAATCCTTGACGTACGTGATACAGTACTAGAATTCGCTTAATTATTACCAGAAGGTTTTCACACGTTCTGTAGCACTCAGACGCAACTATCAGCGTCTAAAGATACAAATACGTAATGTTTGAGATCATTCACAACCACTCCCTCGGTAGAAGCAACTAATCGCCAGTCGACTCTTTAACGGTCAAAACAATACTGTTTCAACTTCAGAGAGCGGCTCCTATTTATAGTCTGAAAGAATCTTTCGAGAAAGATCCGCTTACTTCATAGTTCTTGATATTAATTGATTCATCCAGTATTTTCCAGAAGCATCCATATGGTCGCTTGCTCGCCAAAAGTGACGCCAACTTGGTTATATCGCCAAGAGTTTGCCATATTTTCCTCGAATCACCATTATAATGTATAAAGTGGCATTGCTTACGAATATTACAATTTTAGCATAAAATAAATACAACAGAAAGTATAATATTGACATATTACACATTCAGATATAAGTTATTTACAATATTTTAAGCAATCATTCCATAAAATTCGTACCAGTAAGATAAATTATTTTAATTCAATGTGTGTAAGCTTAAAAAATCCTTTAGGTTTATCATTTTATGAATTCTTTTGGGTACCTTTCTCGACTTTACAGTTCTAGAAACTTTTGTCATTTTATAAAGACTTAATTCTACCTCATAATACCAATATTTAAATTTTTTTGCCTATCGATCATCAATCATAAAATGACCAAGCATATAAAAGAAACCTCCCGAGCAAAACAAAAATACTCTCCAAATATGAGCCTCCGTGCCCGTCTTAATATATACATAAATCAATAAATCTTCGAGTTTTAACAGTTCCGTGCCACTCCGCTTTGTTAAATGGGAATCTTATGTTAATCAGACCCCTGCTTTCTTCTATGAATCAGGTATGGCTGATGATTAATGATTTATCAAAATCCACAACTGATACTGGTTGAGCCAGAGTGCCTTAACTACACCGTGCAAAGTTAAAGCCATCTATTTTATATCTTCGCAATTTTTGGGAGCAAACCCTGTTTAACATGAATATTTTGAACGTTCATTGGGAAAAATCCCGGGAGTTAGAATTTATGATATCGTGTTCGGGATTGAAGTATTGTCTGAGGCGTGTTTACGAAATAAGAAAATAAGTTTTGAATTAAAAGATGTGCGCTCTTTACTGGGAGATATTTAAGAGGCATTTGTGTTTGAAAAGAATACGTTTTCCTTTTTTTTTTCTTTGGATAAATATCATTGTAATTTCGGTGAAAATATTTGGGTATGACATTTTTAATGTGGAAACATTTCACTAATAGTTACTAATTTCGTGAAGATTACTTTATGAAGCCGACTGTTCACATATGATGTTCGAAATCGGAAGAATTGTGTTAATTCAGTTTAATCTATTGTTTTAACTTCTCAGAAAGTATAAAAGGTGTCAAAGCTCTGATAATTATTATTTCTCTAGTTTTTAGCAGTTATTAATTATCTAAAACCCATGAAAAACCACACAAAGCGTTTTTTATTCTCATGCAATTAGAACAGGTTAAAAACTCCTCTGTTGCCACTAGTAATTTTAAATTTCTAAAATGCATAAAAAACAAAGATAATAATCAGGTAGTGGATCAACATCTGACACCGACAGTTTGGATCCTTTTATTATTAATGAAGCATATTTATCTCAACGAATGTTTCTGATTGGCTGTTGAAAAAAATATATATCATTTCTGTATGATTTATGATATTTCAAATTAAAATAACGTGATTGGTGAGCATCAAAATCATAAACTAGAAGTTATCATGTGACGTCACAGTCACATGATAACTACAATCACGTGTGCAGTTGTAACAAAACCCAATGTCGTCAGAAAAAAATAATATTCCTCCTCTCTTCCTCTTTTGATTTAAAATTCTTTAACAAGTTAATTAAAAACTTTCAGAAATATATATAAGTTCACTAAAGACGCCATGAAAGGATTTTTAATCTTAAAAAATATGCATTAAAATATTTAAATTTCAAAAGAAAAACTCTTCTTTATTTTAAATATAATTGGTCTTTTTCATTTAATATACTATTTTGTATAGTTAAATATTAAAAACCTTTTTTTTTTCTACGAGTTCATTGAAAGTTAGAAATCGTTTCAATCTAATCGTTATTTTCTTTTAAAATGCTGGTGGTTCTCAAAAGTAATGAAGAGTTTTGCTGGCATATTTCAATTCTTCCTTTTTAAAACTTTTTCTTTATAAATAAATTATAATTATTTACTTAAAGGTTTAAATATTCCCCATGGTTATGTGTTAATGTAACACAAAGGAATACTTTGAAATCAATTACCTTATATTTATCATTTAATTAAAGTACAGAAAATTCAAAAGGTTATTTTTTTAGAATTCTCTATTTTAATCTTTATTCGTCCAGATGATAAAATATTCATTATGTATATTGAATTGAACCACGAAGCGTAATATATATTTCAGGTAATTAAAATTATATCTAACTATTTTTGGTACTTGCAGGAAAAGTATATATTCTCATAATGAATATGTATTTAACAAGTGAAAGGAGATTTTTAAGATATTTAAAAAAAGCACTTAGATGCAATGTAAACCCTTTGACACAATATCTTAAATCAAATATTTCTAAAAATTTTGCATCCAAACAAAAATATTTGTTAACTGAAGTGTAAAATAGAAGTTCAAGCAATCTTAAATAATTAATTAATTACTACTAAGTATGTATTTGTAAGAATCACATATTGCTTTCATTAAAAATAACTTTAGGGCTGTTTTTTTCGTTCAATTCCTCTACTATTAGTTCACAATCTCCCTATATATATATATATATAGTTCAAATTTTCAATTGTTAATAAGATACATTTTAAAGCGCTCAGTTGAGCTGAAGTTTTAAATACGAGATTTTTTTTTAAATGACAATACGGTAATTTAATTCTGATTAAAACTAAATATTCAAACATACAAATATACAGTCAGTCACATTGGCATCATTTTTGGCGACTTAGCGACCATTTTGGTAACTTGTGTCAAAACTTTAAAAGGTTTTTTATCACATTGCAAAGTGCCCATTTGAGCTGAAATTTTCTATTCACGATTGTTTTGGATGACAATACGATAATTTAATTATAATTAATAAAAATTAATTGACTAAAATTAATTATTAAAAGAAACGTTGGCTTCAGTTTTAGCGACTTGTTTTAAAACTTAAAAAGATTTCTTTTTCACGTTTTTAAGCATTCAGTTGAACTGAAATTTTATATACACGATTGTTTTGGATGACAATATGATACTTTAATGATCATTAATAAAAATTATTTGCCACTTAATATATAGTTATGGTCTGATGCGAGAAATTTTTTTTGATTGCAGGAACACTGTTGAAGTTAATTCGCTCACCCTGATTGCAAACTTGTACATTAGTCTGGTGATACAAATATTGCACTCCCATTTATAAACATCATTCGAAGAATGTTATCCAAAAAGATAACGTGCGCCCTCATACTCTGTTGTAACCCAACATACTCTATATAGAGGGTCAACGTTTTACTTTGGCCTGCTAGATCACCAGGTCTTTCCCCAAATGATCAGGAATGGGATATCATTGAACATCATCATCCACAACCGGAATTAAACAACCTTATATTGACTTACCAAGAGCAACAGGCTTGCATCTCTATCCCACAAACTGATATCAATTATTTGTACGGCACATTGTATGTACGTTTGCATACATGTATTTAAAATTGTGGTGGTTTCACCGGTTTTATTGTACTAGCCTTTCACATTTGAAATGGCTTTTCTTGCGCTTACATTAACTTGTAATCTTGAAAGTTTAATCAATTAAATATGTTATCTAGACAAATGTAATGCCGAAGTTTCATTAGTCTACAATAATATTTTCTTGGTGCTGGAATTTTTTCCCCATTAGTTAAGATGTACCCGAGAGTAACTAAGCACGGCTGTGAACTTAAAATGGATTTTTTTGACTTGAATAGTATTCGTTCGTTCAAAATCAAATTTTTGCACGAAAAAAAAAAAAAAAAAAACGCAGGCGAAAATTGTGCACAGACATAAGGAAGAAAGATTACTAGTGTTGCTACACAACTCAAATCATTGGAAATCATCGATGTTACACTATCGGTTCAAGATATTTTTGTTGCACATTGAATTTATACCCGTAATCCTTCAAGCTTGGGGCCCCTGGTGACCACCAGGTCCTCCAGTAGCTTAATCCATCTCTACTGAAGAGATAGAAATCACTTGTTACGAGGTCGGGACTGTAAGGAGAGGGATCCAATACTTCCTATTGAAAAAACACTCTTCCTTCATCTCGCACATCTGTTCGGTCTTTGCCAAATTCCGTGCACTTAAATCACATTTACCTTCCTGACATTACACTTGTACCTCACACTTTTACCAATTGCCGATGAATTTCAACAGTAGAATTTTTCTTTAAACATAAAAACCGTTTCACATTTTTTTTTTCATTCACGGACAATGTTCCGTCAATGCAGCTGTCTTCTGAGATTAAGTAGTGCTACTGGGTGAAACAGCTGCATCTACCGGCAACGTTTGAATGCTGTAAGCATCTTCGTTATATTCAGAGGGATTTTTATTCATGTGGGTAATTTGTACACCCATCAGAGCTCTTGTTGCATTACTTTTTGAAACACCTGCATAGCAGAGTGAAAAAAATATTTAAATACAAAATTAATTTCACTTCGCCAATTAAGTATTTTTAAAGTTTTTAATAAATATTGGTTCAAGTTATAATTTAATATATCATGGTTAGAGGTTTTGTTGATTATTAAAAATAATCATTCTATTTCTTCGGAATTTTCTTTAATATTATTAGAATACATGGCAAAGTCGTTCTGTAGAACAAAATATAGTAATAATCTTTAAAAAAATCAGAAATAAAATTACTGCGTTCTATTTTAAAAGAATAGCTTAAAAAGAATTATAAGTTTGCTTTTTTCTTCTTAAATTTATGAGCTTATTTGGGAAAAAAAAATTATACTGTCGGTTTATTTAAAAAAAAAGTACTACTAAAAAGAATTTTTTTTTTGAAAAATTAGTGAAAAAAATTAAATATTTTTATAACTATCAAATGAAATTGCAATAAAAAAAACTATTTTCGGATTGCTACAAAAAGACTGACAGATTCTTAACAGATCGGTCAGTGCTTTTTAATTTTCATGGTAAGAAAAAAGCTAAATTGAAGCTTTATTTTAGAATACATAATTCATTAAAAACTGACTCTGAAAAAAAATAATAAAAATAAAAATAAATTACCACATAAAATTTTAGTAATACGCCCACATTTTACAGTAGGCCATACTTCGATCATATGCTTAAATTGAATCTTAAGCCAATTCGTACAAAAGTACCTTATTTATTCGAATCTAGGCCACACCCCAAATTCTCAACACGTTTTTGTAAAAAAAATGTTATGCTGTTGTGACATAGCCATCCTGCGATAGCTATGTCGTGTTGGATCCGCGTAAGCTAGAGGTGTGGGATTATCTAAAAGATGAGACATTTTGTAATTCTTAACACAACTTTTATTAAGAATAACTTAAATTACTTAATTCTAAAGAACAACTTTCTTTAAGTGAGAATAAGCCACAAATTAAACTGAATATTCAAGTCAGATCGCACAACTAGATCACTTATCTTAATTATATTTAATTATCTGCCTAATCTGACTTCCTATATAAAATATTACCTTTTATTGAGTAACCCTCCTACCTTGGTTGAAGACTCTCCTATTCTGCTGCTTGTAGATAAGAATACTCAGGCCCTATTAATCTTTCTTATAATTAATATTTTTAATGAAGATGAGCGTATCCTTCTTCCTTGGTTGTAGGTCGTCTAACACCTGTTCCGAACTGTTCTGCACTAAGTTATCTCTAAGATTGCCGTCCCATCTCACTAAACCCTCTATCCTTTTAAAGTATATCTTATTTGCATTTTCGCCCTGTTTCTCTTCTTGGTATTGGGTTGGAAAAGTTTTGCCATTAATCGTGGCCGTCAAAGAACTTAGGAGTTATGTTAGAAGAACGCGAGAGACGTCACACTGTATGTCACCTAATCGAAGGCTCACAAAATTCATCGTGGAAAAGGGCTAGTTGTACGCCGCAGCTTTGAGTTCCATAAGGTGAGAGTACGTTTTGGCTCTGTTCCACCTGTAACTTTGAGGGTTAAAACCATGGGGTGCTCCCTCCTTTCTTCCCCTTTCAACAACCTAACGAAAGGACTTGAGGCTTAAAAGCTATTTAGAGTGCCCCCATGCATTCTCCGGGATTCAAACCATAGACTTCTCCAGAGAGTCCGAACTAGGATTTTTGAAAAATTCACTTAATTTTCAGAGTTACCACCAATTGAAATAATGATCGGCATTTTTTTCTTAAAATTTCTCCCCTCTGTTGTCGTAAAATATGGATAAATCCACTTCTAAGTTATATATTTCAAAAATTCTAGTTCAGCCTCTGTACAGAGGTCTGGGCTATGTAGAGGCAAAATATTATTATAATAGAAGCATTTTTTATAAAAGGAGAATGTTTTGAAAATGGGTCATTCTATGCTCATTTTTTTGTCAAAATAGTGTACTTAAATAATTTTTTATTGTAACAATATTCTTAAAGCAATTTTATATACGTTTTCTAATCTAAGTGACACTAAATATCATAAATATTATCCATTTATGCACTTTTGCAAAGTCACGGTTCCGAGCGTAGTCGGATACCTTAAAAACTTTTAAATACATACAAGGTCCTGTTGCTCTGTCCGTATTTGGGTTCTCTTTCTCTCATCCAACGAATTTTTCTACCTTCTATTCTAAGCTGCACCCAATTTCCAAGAGCTTTAGCAATGGGGAAAAATGCATCTTAAATTCGAATAAATATAGCATACTAATATTGTTACTTTTTCTCTTAAGAATACTTATTTAAGTTTGTGGCATCACAATTTGCTTTTATTTAGTAGAACTAAATTTTTAAGGATATCAATTCAAATATTTCTTTCTATTTTTGACTCTGGATTGATATTTTACAGTTGTGAGGCTTGTTTTTATTTTTATTACATTGCATAATCCGTTTTATCAAACCGTTTCTTACAGGTGAACCAAAAATTTCATTATCAGAGGCTTATGCAAATCAGTAAAATCAGATTGCGTTTATTTAACAAATAAAAACTGTCAAATCCATTTTTGGGGACTAAAAGGTTTGCAATTAATATATCCGTGCTTCATTAACCTGCACGGAAGATTCTAGCAGTTTATTCCATATTGATTAATCTGAATCTAAAAAAAATGAATTATGCCTAAAAATATGATTATAACTTGCCATCATTTATTAAAAAAATATAATTTTGAATGAAATTATTAATTTAACACAAAAAATGTTTTATTCAATTTTTATTTAAGTGCATGCAGAAATTCCATTGCATTAAGTGCATGTGCCATTGGCGTAAATATGCTTACGAATCCCTGCAAAATTTTGGAACGTTGCAATCAATGATGTAAATTTGTTATAAGTTATACAAATAAATACACAAATTTTCCAATTAATATACCAAAGTTGAAATCTAAGCATTTGCTTAAACTTTCAAAATTCATAAAAAAGGAAGGGATGATGATAAAGAAGTGTTGTTTACAAGGAAGTCGGGGTTTTTCAATTCCTACTATTAACTCACACTCTATATATTTATTTATTTATTTGTTTGTTTATTTATTTATCTTGGTGGAATTTTCAACCGTTAATAAAATACATTTTAAAGCACTCAATTGAGATGTAATTTTATGTACAGGATCATTTTGGGTGGCAATAAAATAATTTAATTATAATTAATAAAAATTAATTGATTAAAACTAATTATTTAAATCATTACAAATACACAGCCCCGTCGGCGACTTAGCGACTCTTTTGGCGACTTGTGACAAAACTTGAAAAGGTTTTTTTCTCACGTT
>BMAV01005969.1:53272-82138 GCA_019973955.1 Trichonephila inaurata madagascariensis
ATATATAGGGAGAGAGTGAACTAATAGTAGAAATTGAAAAAAAAAGTATGATTTGTCTGCATTGTTGAAACAATGCAAACCCTAGTTTGGCTGAAAAAGAGGTTTTCGATGCCAACTTTGGTCTTAGTTTTAACAGTTACATTGTTACAACAATAGAGACGAATCTAAGATCGTGTCAGAAACCGGTAAAAATTAAACCAACATGGCTGTATCTGTAATTCTTTAGATAATTAGTTTCAGTCAATTAATTTTAATTAATTATGATTCAACTATCGTATTTTTACCCAAAACAATAATGTATAGAAAATTTCAGCTCAAATGAGCGCCTTACAATGTAAGGAAAAAACCATCTCAAGTTTTGACACAAATCGCCAAAAGGGTCGCTAAGTCACCAAAAATGATGCCAACGTGGCTGTATTTGTAATTCTTTGAATAATTATTTTTAATCAATTATTTTTCATTAATTATATTTAAATTATTGCATTGTCATCCAAAATAATGTATATAAAGTTTCAGCCCAATTGTGCGCTTTAAAATATATTTTATTAACGATTGAAAATTCCACCAAGATAAATAAATAAATAGAGAGTGTGAGCTAATAGTAGGATTTGAAAAATAACTTTGTTTTTGAAGATCAGAATACCTTAGGAATTAAAAAAGAACATAGCGACTAAGATAGTTTTTTCCTTTCATTGTAAGATGTCTATGTAGATTTTTTCCTTTCATTGTAAGATGTCTATGCCTTGTAGCAATGGACTGAATTCGAGTGACGTCATAGTCTCATGAAAATGACAAACACGGTTTCCTAGCCAATGAGTTCATAAATTCAGGTGACGTCATAATCATACGACAAGTATAATCATGTGTTTCCAACTAATCAGTTCGTGTGCTTCGTTATTGGCAACTTTTGCTCTTTGCAGAAACTTTCTTTTTAAAACACATATTTGTCAACAATAATAACGAACATAAGTAAGCAAAATATACTTAACCCTTTAAAGGGCCATTTATTTCTAGTAAAGGTGTATTAAAATATTTGTGGAATTGAGATTGGTTTAAGAAGAGAAACTCATTTAGCTTTATTAGATAAAACTAATTTGATTTTTAACTCCACCTTTTTGGTACTAAGTATGTTTTGAACTGCCCATTGGGACTTATTAAAAAGTGAGACGTTAATACTTCTTATTCCTTTTTAGTTTTATATTTATGAAATATATTTTGTAAATACTACAAATTGAAAAAAGAATTGCATTTTATATAAAGCTTTTTTTATTCATAAATGACAATTACAATATTATTTTTAGTGAAATTGTCACATCAATGAGGAATTTTTCATCCTGTTACTATGTGGGGGAGGGGGTTGGTAACTAAGTGTGTAAGAGAGAGAGAGTTTATAATTTTCTGAAGTTCTTAATGGATGACAGCACAAATGAAATATAATAAAAAGTAATAGTTAATTATGGGAAAGCTACCTCAGAACACACGAGTTTGAGCGCTTATAGCGCATGTGCGGAAAAACAATTTACGGAGAGTACGTAAGCAGATAAGAGATTTTTCTGTCTGGGGTCGGGTAACGTCTAGTAGACCAATAAAATTTTAAAAATAATTATACTTTTTATAAACTTAGAAGCGTTTTTAATTAAGTATGACTGAATTATTTATGAGTCACACCTTTGCATGATATACTGAGAACTACTTTTACCACATTTAAGTAGTTATTTCGACTTCATAGCAATCAACTGAATGAGATAATTACAGTTTTTCTCCAAAATTTTCTCATGGAAATCTCAACTTTTATTTAAAGCACAGAGTTGTTTCACAGTATCATTTCTATAAAATATATTGTTATACTCGATTGGCTTACAATTTTTTTTAATTAATTGTAATGGATATAATCGGATCTTTCTGATAGTTTATCTATCTGTATTATTTTAAATTTAAAATGTGCATGTGCATGCGGGCTATACGTAAGTATTTTTTTTTAAATTATTTTTTAAAAAAGAATTACCTTTTTTTAGTATAAGGCCATTTTGGGCATTTATATGAAGATTAAAAATATCAAGGAAATATCATTTAATATCATTAATAGTTTTCTAATATGGAAAAAAGTATTAAGTTATAATATTTGGTTATAATATTAAAGTATTTATATATATTGTTAATTATGTTTGTTAATATGTTTAGCTGAATGATAGCTATTGGCACTATTAAAGGAATTAAATTGCATTATGATTAGCAAAGTCTTATAACTTCCTTACTAAGAGTTAGATTTGCGAAATAATTTACTTAAAAGCTTCAAGCCAAAATGATATAGGAAAAAATATAATTTTTAAAAAAGTTATTTGAGATAACAAGCAACTGGTTTTTCAACAGAAAAATTAAAATTTATCCAAAAATTCTTTCTCTCAAATAACTCAGACTTTTAAGTATAAGACATTCTAAATTATTTTTAAGGATTAAACTCTGTTTTCTTCTTATTCTCGAGTTTCGAATTTCTTCGGTATCATACATCATAATTAGAATAATGACAAGTTGGACATCAGTTATAAGATGGGCCCTAGTTCTATCTTAAATCCTTTCAATTAGATTTTTTTTCAGAAACTTTTGTTAGCTAAAATTTTAAGAAAATGACGAACTTGCTACTTTGTAATTATTTCTTATTTTTATGTCATTTCACGTGTTTGTATAAATTGTGTAAAAAGAGAAATACAATAATCATACATAAAAGTGCTTGTTAAAAGTGTTATACAAACAGTATTTTTCAACAAAACTGAATTACAATATATATTAGATTAATGAGTCTGCTTCTATTAAATTTTATGTTTATTACTAATAAATTTTTGTTACTGTGCTCTTATTGTTCTGTTTCTTTTATATACTTTCAGTGCCAACTGTGGAAGGACAGTTCCTGAACATCACAAAAACGAGTCGCTTACACATGGCAGCGTATCTGTGTATCGCATCCAATGGCATACCCCCTGCTGTCAGTAAAAGAATCATGCTCAACGTGAATTGTAAGAAAAACAAATTTTCAATAATTTTAATTGTGATAAATTATGTTATGGGGCATGTGAGTTGTTCCTTTTTCATATAGATGCATTTTTCAATAAATATTATTTATAAACTATATATAATCTAACTCACGCATGGTCAGGTACCAACAATGTAAGCTAAACTATTAACTTGTCTTATTTTACTTTAATACCGACTGGGTGGTATAGTTGATGTGTCAGGGGCCTTGTAGACCTAAAGTTGCAAGTTCGACCCCGGCCCATGTCGATGGAATTTCGTGATGAAGAAAGTCAACAGCGTCCATGTCGTATGATTATGCGGCATGTAAAAGATTGCTTAAGTACCTGTTTGGTTTGGGTTCCGTCGGCAAAATTAAATTCCTTAGTTCAGTTTCGCATAGTCAGAGCTCAGATTCCACCCTCTGGGGAGGAAACTGGGCGTCAAAATTACTTGTGGTAATAGGTATTCCATCTATATGGTGCCACACTAAAAATAGATACTAGATCGTGGAGAATGTACTAGATCTTCAACGGTAAAACACCAATCCACAACCACATTAGAAATTTAATACCCAAATTTTAGTTATGTTTCTCTTTTTGGTTGATTTCATGAATAATAAAATACGACTCTTCCTATGACATGAATGATTGTCCTGTAACAGGTATATGCCAATTGTTTATTAATGCTGCATATAAAACCAACAAAATGATCACTGTTTACAGAATCGTAATTCGAATCATGGGCAAATAACAAGGCTGGAAGATTTAGCGTTCACAAGTCCCGCTACTTCATGAGTTTTAAGTGGTATCAAGATTCCAACCCACGAACCTGACCTCCAAAATGCTGGATCTGAGCTCTATACTAGTGGTTCGAAAAAATTTCAATTACCGTGAATCCCCTCCTCCTTTGTGTACCAGCCTTTCCTCACGGACCCCTACTATTTTGATCAACTCTCCCAAACAACACGTTGCTCAGTAGCTTAAGGGTTCATTAATAATCCTAAAACTGCCTCTGCTATTCATGCAGGCATTTTTCAATTCCTACACTATTAGCTCACACTCTCTATATATTTATTTATTTATCTTCGTGGAATTTTCAATCGTTTATAAAATACATTTTAAAGCGTTCAATTGAGCTGAAATTTTATATATGTGATTATTTTGGATGACAATAGAATAATTTAATTATAATTAATAAAAATTAATTGATTAAAACTAAATATTTAAAGAATTACAAATACAGCCACGTTGGCATCATTTTTGGCGACTTAGCGACCATTTTGGCGATTTGTGTCAAAACTTGAGAAGGTTTTTTTCTCACGTTTTAAAGCATTCAGTTGAATTGAAATTTTATATACAGTATTGTTTCGCATGACAATACGATGTTTTAATGATAATTAATACAAATTAATGACCACTTAATGTTGTGATTCTGTCCTATGTATATACATATTTATATTAATTGTAACTATTTAATAAAAAGTAGCTAAAATAAAATTTTTCTTTGTTGATCTAAGTAGGAATTGTTTTAAAATAATTTTTTTATATTACTTGTTAACTCTTCTTTATTATTTTAAGGAAACAGTAAATTAACTATTAAAAATGTTGCAAAATACTAATTTCAAATGAATAATGTATTTAACTGAATTAATTAAAATGTTTAATGATAAAGATAATGCTGCATTTCTTTTCCAAGTGCTGTTATATCAGGAGAAAAAAAAATTTGAAATCTGCTGTCTTAGTTCCGTTTCAACGCCTTGCGGAAGGTTTCTGTACGTATTTTTAAAACAAAGAAGAGCTGAAAATGTTCTTTCACGTAAATAAGTAGTTTGGAAAGACTTCAGAATTTTCAGAGCTTTTGTGGACAGCTTGGAAACATTTTCTTGTAAACTACTCGAAAAGATTGGAAGGGACATTCTTGTAAGCCAATTTCAGAGCTCCATCTATGGAAATTTCTATCAGCTCTCTTCTACTGATATGAGACAATCCTGTTCACACACATCTACAATAGGCACTTAAGTAATATCTAGAATGGCATATCTTTCAGTTTTCCCACGAGGCTTCCATGAGTCTCTAAAAAAAATCTTAATATTAAATTAGAAACCACCTCTTCCCCTCAGAAAAGAGTTGGGAGTACAGTTTAAGAGCCACTGTTCTATATATACCATGACCCCTCATTTACAACATCCGATCTAATGGAAACTGGTTCTTTAGTATATAAAAATGACTAAACTTTCTCAGTATTCTTAGCATAAAACCGTGCACAACTTCCAAATTTTATAGTATGCATGCAGAAATATCAATTAGCAACATATAGATTAAATATCTATTTCATAAATATATGTTAATAAATTATAAATTGATCATTTAAAGTTTTACAAAATTTGTCGAGTACAATATTACACATCTAGTAAAATTATATACAATGGAAAATTCTTAAAGGTAATCTTTGATTTTTTAAAAGTGTATATTTTGGACAAAGAAAATAAGAGGCATGACAACAAGAGGTGTTAACGATGGAAAAAGAAGGTTTACAATAATAGATATTCCTGTCTTTCAGAAATCACTGAATTTATTTAAATTTCTTTGGTTCTACGCAAATATGGACCATTTTCTTTTAAAGAAATTTATCAGAATATCAGTTTTCCTTTCTATCATTTGAATTTTAATCCTTCCTCTTATTTGAACCTTAAATAACCTAAAAAATGATTGCAACACATAAAGTAATATCAGACTAAATCAGTTATTTAGGATAGGTTTTATGAAACTTCATGACAAAATCTTGTTATAGTTCTCAAAAAGTATGTGCAACCGATAATGTATTTTATTATTAGTCCATAATTTCTATACATTAAAAAAATAGGCCTCAGATTCTTCAGTAGAAATTAGCGATTCATAATTTTTAGACCCATCATTAATGCTGTGTTAATAATACAAGTAAATCTTCAACTTAAGGGATTTCACCCATGTGATAGCCTGTTTTTAAGCATTCTTAGGGAATAGATTTTGATGTCCAGTAAAAAGATAGAACTTTAAGTTTCTTATCATTTATTTATATGTGTTTTAATGGTATGCTTATAAATGTTTATCCAAAGAAATCCAATAGAGCGAGAGTTATAGCGCACTGAACACACCCTCCTCGAAAAAATGGACGTTAACTTCCTCCACGATTCCGGCTGATTGGCTTATCTGAAATAAAAAAAAATTAACGATGTTTTAATCTATAAGCTTAAGTGCACCAAATGAGAACTACATTCAATTCAGAATATCAAAAACTGGATTTTTGGTAGACTTCTAAAGAAAGTTTCAAATTTCATGATTTTTTATAAAGTTTTTGTTATAAAAAAAAAGAAATATTTTGAATTTTGAAGTGATAATAGTTCATTTGGTGCGTATATATGTGTTGAGTCTACCCTATAAAATTGAAGTCATTCGGTCAAACCGTTCTTGAGATATGATGGAAGAAAGTTTGAAAAACACAGTTTTGAGAAAAACGCGTTTAAAAATTTTCAAGTCCGAGTTCAAGTCCGAACTTAGCGCTACGAACAGCTTCTTCTTTATAACGACTTCGAATTTTAAAAAATCCCTTTACCGACGTATTTTAGACATGCTAAAAAAGCAATTTATATGAAAAAAAAAATTGATTTTTTTTAAACCAACACATGGGTGAACCCCCTTAAATCACGTCAAACTAAATCTTTGACACTTGTACAATAGTTTTTAGAACCTTTTTCACGATATTTACTGTACAATTATAACATGAAACCCAGTAAATATAATACAATTATAAGAATTAGAATTATACCTAGTAATATTTTTTTTCCTTTTTAGCTTACATCAAATTGTTATGCTTCATCGATAATCATGTTTCATTACTTCCTTTCTGTATAGCTAACATTTAAACTTCATTTCAGTTGCTCCTATGATTTGGATTCCCAATCAGCTAGTGGGTGCGGCCATAGGGGCCGACGTGACACTCGATTGCAACCTAGAATCTCACCCCAAATCGGTGACGTACTGGACGCGGGACGGCGGAGGCTTCATGATCCTCTCCAACACCAAGTTCAACAGCCTTCTGATCGACACGGGCATCTACAAGGTACAGATGAGGCTCATCATTAAGAATCTCCGTCCCGAAGACTTTGGATCCTACACCTGCGTCGCTAAGAACTCACTGGGGGAGACGGAAGGAACCATCAGACTTTACGGTGAGTTGCATTGCTCATCTGGTTTTTTAGTTCCGAAATTTTTCCTTTATATTAAGTGTATATGAGGTTCACACACAAACTTAATTTAGAACACTTGATTTTCGTAACCATATCTTTAAAACAATTATGATAAAAGGATAAGGAAAATTTTTTTTAATTTTCTTTAGGATTGTTCACCTTGCTTGACATCATTGCTTATACGTTAGACACATTACGATTTCACAGTTCTACAATAAAATTTAACTGCTGACACTCGATGGTGTGTGATGAGACATCAGTTTCTTTTTTCATAAAAGAAAAACTTTTGACTTTTTTTTATTTACTTAAGAAGTGGTGCATTCAAATAAATTCTAAAATATTTTAAAGTTTAATATCAATACTAAATCATAAAAAGCTATATAAATAATAAGAAAAATATTTGTACTTTCTGGAAGCAAGATAGTATTAGGTATACTAATTTAACGAATATTTTGGATACACTACGTGGTATTTAAAATACATCATCAAAAAAGATGGGTAGAAAAGTGAAGACACTTGGCAAACAAAGAGAGAGAAAATAGAACAATAAGTAATATTTATTTTGAAAATGATATTCCAAACAGAGCGAGAACAATTTCAGCTCAGTAGTTTGTAGTATAATTGTTGACAGCAAGACATGAAGAATATATCGATGGCAAGTTCGTCTTCTAAGCGTGCGGCAGGGCATGAGAGTAAAGTTCAATCCATACAATACGTGTTCAATTGGGGAGATATTACAGCAAAATTATGGCCATGAAAATATTTGTACATCTTGTAAAGCACTTTGGTAGATGCGGGCAATTTTAACCGACATTTAAGCCACTATCCTACTCGCAAAGAGTATTTTGCACCCCCATGAGAAAAGGGAGTGTTACCAGTCGCAGCATATCAACCACGGGTCATCCGGCCATCAAACACTATCTGCCGTAAATATGAACTAGAGATGATATTCAATGAAACACAAAGGTATCGCGTTGTTGCACGATGGAGTGTTCCACAGATGCGGCTGCAGAGACTGTCGCCACATCGACACCCCACTCGTATACTGTGACTACCATCGAACAAACAGAAGCGCGACTGGACTGGAAACAATGACTTGGACTTTTTATAACTTTCCACCATTCACATTGCTCTAACCCAACACTATTGCAAACGGAGTCTTCTATTCTATGGAGTCAATAATAGTCTTCTTAACGGACCCCAAGAATGCAGGCTACAAGCACCAATCGATGGGTAATGGTTTTGGTTGATATAGGAACTTCAAGGGTGTCGTGCACAGGCTGCTGGGTCTCCACCGCTGTTTAATTGATGCGTCGACTCTCGTGTGCTGTCCTCACTCTCGCCATGCCAGTACCCTTAAAACCTGCCAAATTTCCTTGTTCCCGTCATGTTTTCCACATCGGTCAACCATGGACACGTTTAGGTGATTGTCAGCTGATATTTGACCTATAGACCAATGTACCCTTTTCAATCCAATCACTGTCTCTCGTAAAATTGTCCGTCTGTCGAAGCTGCCTCCATCGGAGGCTGTGGGGCATTAAGTGCAGCACATGTCCTCTGAAAAAAGTGTCGTCTGAAAAAAATTTACACGATTTCCTTGGAGGAAGTGTGGACTAGATATTGCGCATTCTACAGGTTTCTTCTTTTATATCCTACTCAATATATGTTGGAGAGCTGAGCATTTATATAATTTACTTTACATTACTCACTGAGCACTTTCCCTATGGTTTATGTAATTTTCTGTCCCCTCCTTCATGGTGTTACATTTTTATTATCAAGTGGTGTATTAATTAGTCCTCATTTTATTCACTGGTTATCATAAATTAAGAAAAAATGACAAAAAAATGACGATAGTTCAAAAAGTTATGCGTACATTTTAAAAAAGCTTATACACATTATACAACACATAGGAAGGTGTAAAGTAGCATAAAAAGAAACCATCAGACAGTTATGGTGTTATAGAAATTTCATATGTATACAATAAACAAATCGAATGTGTTAGTTTGGTATAGGAAATGTATCTTTAATATGGGGTAAGGATCCACCCGAGAAGCAAAGCAGCACATGCAGAGATGAGTGGTACTCTCAGTTATGCGATCTATTAATTCTGTAGGAAGTACGAGCCATTGCTCTTCCAAGGCAGTTGAAAGCGGGACTATGACCCTAGGAAGAAGATTGACAGCAGATACGTGTAGTCGTAGATCCGTCGTCCGGTGATCGAGATGATCACCCTTGCATACGCTGAATTGTTTCTGCTCAAGCTAAGCATCCCCGATGCGTTCACTCTGTGGTATCGCATTATCATCCTGTATTAAGAAAGCATCGCCTATTGTGCCCCGGCATAACGGCGTACATAAGCATCCAGGATATCCTGTGTGAGCATTAACATTTCCACTTGAAATGACATGGAGGCTAGTGCATGCACCAAAGAGGTACCCCCAAGTACAGACCCTACCTGATCTGTGTGTATCTCTTTCATGTATGTGTCAGGGATGAAAACGAGCTCCAGGTTCTCTCCAAATGAAAATACGTCTACTGTTTCTTTCGAGGCTACATATGCACGCATGCGTACAGATGTCCGACATCCATTAATCACGCGTATAGGAGACATGTTGACGTGCCCACTGTAAACGTTTCCGCCTATGGCGTGACATGACACAGACTTACATAGTTACAAAGTAACGAACTCAATAAGGTATTGACCCATCTCTAGCCTGGATGCAAGCTGCTACACGTCGTGGCATAGAGTGATAAAGCGCCCTGATGGTCTCCTACGATATTTATTGACTAATTTTCTTCTATTGTCGGTCCAGGTCATCAACATTCCCTGGTAGATGCAGTAGCCTTCCCGTCATGTCCCAGACATGCTCTATTAGAGAGAGATCTGGTGATCTAGCTGGCCAAGGACGTGCTTGACAATCTGTAAGACAGTTCATAGCAATACTATCTGGCATTATCTTGCTGAAAAATAAGGCCAGGATACTGTAAAAGGAATGGTAGCAAAACAGTTATCAGAATGTCATCGACGTACCGCTGTGCTGTAAGTGTGCTTCTAATGACAACCAAAGGGGCCCGGCTGTCAAAAGAAATGGCATCTCAAACCATAACTACTGGTTGAAGGCCTGGGTGGCGCGCAATATTGAAAGCAGGATTGGCACGTTGCCTTAGGCGTCTCCAGACACGTCTTTGACTATCGTCCGGACACAGTTGGAAGCGGGATTCTTCGCTAAACACTATATACGTCCCCAGTCAGCATGATTCCAACCTGATTGAGCCAAGTACCACTGTAATCTGTTTTGGCAGGTGGCGTAACGGTCGGTACGAGCGTAAATTTCGTTCTATCAGCCATCTGTGAATGGTCATGTTGGACACTCGTGTGTGGATCGTACAGCTGATGGTTGATAACGATGAATCAGGCACCTTGACAGATGATTTGACAATCAATTTGTCCTCCCGATCTGCTATGGTCCTAGGTTCAGCCGCTACTATCATGATGCTGAAATCTGTCACTGTCCACTCATTCTTGCCAGCGTTTTCTAATGGCCGCATTGCTTCGACCCACATGACGAGCGATTTTCCGATTTACCCAACCTACATCTTTCAATCCAAAGATACGACCTCTTTCAAACTCTGACAGTTGCTCGTAATGAGCTCGAATCCTACGGCGAGGAATTTTTTCAGTCATTGATAGGTATCCTAAATTGCGATGCAACAGAAATTTTGAGCATCAGATTAAAAATCGCTTCTTATAGACACCTGCTGAATGCGCAGCTCCGATGCGCTGTAACTCTCGCTATTCATTCATTGGACACCAAATTTTAATCATTTACATGTTCGGTACAATTGTCTTTGCATACGGGCAACTCCTTTTTGGTGCGTCTGTCTGTTTGTTTGTTATTACTATTTTAATACATTCAATTTTTAATACTTGATATTTTGCTTAACTTTATTGACCAGTGTATAGTTTTGAATTATAATTTTTATTACAATTTCTGTGGAAAAATTTATTCAGTTCATTACGATTCTTTATATCTCTATCAATGGCAATTGACATAATAACATTAATTTTAATTATTCCATAAATTGGTGTTTTTCTAAACAAAGAAATAATCTATAAATCATGTATGACGTGCAATAATTCGACGACACTGAATAATTACTTAATACTCATTTCTTAAAAAAAACCATATTAATAAATATCCGGATATCTTCAAATACAGGTCATTCAAAACAAACTTAAATATGCATCCTTTGCAATTTCACACAAAAGGAAGTTGATTTAAAATCATTATTTTCTATCCTGGATTTCTCAGCATAACATCTTCTAAATGTAGAGATTGATGTCTTCGGTAGCAATCTCAGACTAATTTATTTTCATATAAATTACTGCAACTTAAAATTGGTTCTGGCAGTTCTTCTTTTGAAGTTCAACACATTACCAGTTATTTATCAAAATAAAATATCTGGTTTTCGTCTCCTTATCCTAAGTAAGATTCCAAGATTTATTGTTCCAAAGTTAAACCTGATTTGAGATTTTATTTTTTCAAAAAAAGTTTATAAATAAAGTTAATGAAGTTTATTTATATATAAACTTTTAAAAGTTTATAAATAAATTTAATCAATGAATTCTAGTACACTTTAAGAATTAATACACTTTATTAACCTCTGTGATTTTTGTTATTTAAAAAAAAAAGAATAAAACAAAGGGTATAAAAAGGGCAAAAAAAAATTTCTGGAATTACAACACATCTTTTTCAGGTAGAATTTTAAACTTGGTGGACGTTAATAAATTCAACTCTAATTATACCTAACTATTCGCATTCTATTTTAAATACTTGAATGTACAAATATTAGAAGTTTCAAAAGTTAATTTCAAACAAAATTTGTAGTTGGGTTTTAAGGAATCAAAAATTTATATCTTAAATATGCATAAATAAACTTTTTGTAGGTTATTTTGATAAAATACTTTAAAAAATGCATTAAAGAATCTGAGAGACGGTATTTAAAAGAAGAAAAACCGGACTCAATCTTACTTATTCTACAATAAATGGTAAATTTTAAGTAATTACTCACTGCAGATGTAAGGGTTTCTATCAGAATCCTCGTAGAAAATGGAGAAATTAAAAATTTATTTGGATAAATATATATGAGAAGCTTTACGTATGTTGAAGGGAAAGAAATGAGTGTATATTGGTGATATAATAGAAAGCCATTTTAAAAAAGTTAACTGCTTTAAATTAGTAACCATTATATAACAATGCTTCGCTTGATTGGTTTCAATAAATGTTTGAGGAAAGTTCAAATAAATTTGTAAGTCACATGAAAACTTATCTGTGAAAAATAACCACTTATAAAATTCTAACATCAAAATAATTTAACTCAGGAAATCATTCTCATGGAAGGAAATAATCCATTTATATAATTATTCTGTTCATTCGTAATATTGATTAACAAAGTTTAAATAGTTTTCCCTGGATCTCTTCAGAACGCATCAAATATATGTCTTGGTCCTACAACTTCTACTTTAAAAGGATTCAATGGTTCTTAGTTTTAATAACTATCTTGAATAACTATTCTTTAACTTTATGAAAGAATAAGATGCAATAAATGGAATCCTTAGAATTTATTTCAAAGTCCTTTTGCGTAAATAAACAAAAATTCCATTAGAATGATTATAGGTTTTACCTGTAAAAACATTTCTGAATTTACAGGAATCGAATTATTTTCAGTTTTTAAACTAATCCTAATTTAATCAAAGTACTGTACTTTCACAATCTAATGTCTTCCCCAAAAGCGATAGGAACTGGAAAAAAATATTATATCGATTTTCCCCTTCATAATTGCATTTTTTTACAAACAATTCCTGATAAAAATTAATCTGTTTACTTAAAAGAACCAGATAGCATTCGATCGCCGTTTTAATTTTGTTACTTAACTCAAGTGGGTAAGTTTGTTGTTACAAGAATTATATTATCCTGCGTGTAATTCTCGTTAAATTACTCCATTAAGAATTAATTTCTTCAATTCATTGCCATTTCCTTATTAGTATTGTATTGATTACCACATTGGATAAAAAAACAAAAACTTTGTGTACTTTCTTAATAATAATAGGTAGCATTTTAGTTCGGGGGAATAGTAATTTTAATTAGATATGCAATTTAGTTTGATTTTTATTATTAGTTTTCTGCTGGATGATATTTAGTTCTGTGTAGAAGGTAATGATAAAACCTTGAGTTTCTCTATTAATTTATTTTGAACGATGTATTTTTTTTAAAAAATAGTTATTTGAATGCATTAATATTGAATTTCTTTCCAGTACTGCAATTTAATGAAACATTTTTTTTTTATTCAGATGAAGCCTTGATCATTTTGTATCAATTTTTATGAGAGTATTTAAAGTTTGATGTTTCTCTTTGCATAATCAAAACTCTTAAGTAAAGTTAGTAAAAGAACCAACTGGGTACATGCTTATTTAATTTAGTAAGCAGCATTAAAAAAAACATGAGCAAATAGAAAAACAACGATATTAAATTAGTTTGTCTTCTTCCTTATTTTGAAAAAAAATTAAATTTGATGATCTACGTTTCATATAACAACTTTATCTTTAAAAAAGATGATTCAAGATCATTTCACATCTAAAACCGAATGATTTAAAAACGAAAGGGAATAGTAATATAATTATAAGAAAGAAAATTGTTTTTCCCCTTTGTTATAGGAATGAACATTCATATTGAATATGACGCATGAATAAGAGTAAATTGAAGAGTTTTCGGTTGTTTACGTTTTGGGACTGAGTTATTTGAACTACCCACCTTCGAGTCCAGATATCATCCCGTGCATGCATTAGACGCCTGGGACGAAAAGGCATCCCTTTTCCGGTTATTACCCGAGTTCATCAGTGCCTATTATTTGTTGGTCATGACTTGCGGAAGAAGGAGTCGCTGTATACCCCCTTTCTAGGGAATAAAGTTGTTTTTACTGTTGATGGACTTTCTGAACAATGTATGCAGAAGGTTGTTTATTTTCCATTACTACAATTGATTGCATTTCCGATAGGTTTTGAGTGACGTTGAAACATTTATCCGTTAACGTTGAAGGCAGTCTCTTGTTGACGCATGCACCACATAACGCTTGACTCTAATCATGATTTATTTGGAATGTTTTATACTTTCAGTTTAATACACAAACAACAAGAATAATTAGACTGTGCTGCAATTCAACGTTGAATTCTCCGGTTTTCTCACAATGGGAGAAGTGATAGCTTTAGTCTAAAAGAGATAAATATGGCTCGAAATGAATTCTAAGCGTTTTCTGTGATTAAAATAAAAGCTCAAAAAAATTATCATGAGACCGTTAAGTATATTTTATAAAAATCTACTAGAATTTAATCAGATAAAGTGCTTTATCTTAAAGTCACGATACTGTTTTAATACCAGTTTCATTATAATTCAAACCTTTTATGCATTTTTAAGACTATTTTCATAAGAAAATTTTTATTTTTTTCATCTAAATACATCTTTAATCCATGATATTTTAAATATGCAACTATTAGAATTAATTCAACTATACATACATTTTTTCCCCAAAAGACTCGTTTTAATTTATAATTCGATTAAAAACAACTAAATTGATCTGAATGTTTATGAAACTTGTTACTAACACATTGTTACAATGTCTTTATCAAGTCATTTTCAGCTAGAGAAGTCTTTGTTGATTATACAAAAGAAACACTCTTAGAATTAATTTAGCAGTGTAAAAGAAACATTAATTTAATTACTTAGTCTTTTCTTGCTTTTGATCACTTACTTCAATTAGAAACACTCAAAAAAGGTAAAGCACAATCCCTACGGAGTTACTTTTAACTCAGCACTCGTTGTTAAGCTAGACAGTTTCATTTTTATTTTAGAACTTTTGCGCATTTGGAACTTTTTATGTCTTCTGAAGACGGTCTCTTAGGATTGAGCAAAGTTAGTAATGTTTTTCTTTATAAATAATGTCGAAAATCTTTTACAGTTGCCAACGAGTAAAGGTAGATTTGCATTATAGCTGATAAATTTTTGTAATGTTATTGGAAAAGCAATTCTCGTTTTGTTTCATGGAGTTATTTTAAAAAAAGAATTTTCTATATTTTACATTAACTTTATCTTATTCCCAATACGAATAATCTGTAGAAGGAAATTCATAGATGTTATAACAGAAATTGTATGTTTATCTATTCTGAACAATTCGTAATTCTTTTGATCTTGAAAACTCTTAAAAATTACTAACGATTTCTCATATTTAGAAGTTTACAGATAGAAAAAAAAATTAAGAAGCCAATTTTCTCGTTAAAATAAGATGTTTTGCTTATACCTTACACACTTAAAACGTATAGTTCAATACAGTAGCGCACACAGGAATTTTTCAAGGGGGTTGAAAGTTCCCCATTCTTGTATCATGCTATTTTTGATTTTGTCGATTTTCAGGAGCAAAACACAGTAAAAAACTAATTATTGAATAAATAATTAGCATTAATTAATAAAATTAATCATTAATTACAAATATTTAATTAAATTTTACTTATTATATACTTAGAATTATAACCAATCGGAAAAAAATCAAAGGCTTTGGGGAAGGGGTCCGGATCCCCCCGCCCCCCCCCCCCCTTGTGGGCGCCACTGGTTCAATATAAAAATCAACCTTGAAAATCCTTCAAAAACGCAATTTTTATTAAATTTGTTTATCATTTAGTGCACAATTTTCTTCCATATAATATTTCACTTAAAAATCAAAAAAAAAAAAAAATTAATTTTCATTAGCAACAAATATACTTTCATTAAAGAGAAAATGTTTAAAAATTAATTTTCATTATAAATTAATAATTAGTAGCCAAAAAAGGAAAGAAAAAAGTGGTAGTTTATATCGATTATTTTTATAATTATTTAAATATGTATTATAAGTCATTGTAATTTCTGCAGGACAAGTTAACATTTAAGTGCTTCTATTTTTATCAGTTCAAAATAATATCTAATCCGTTTTATGATATGCTTTTCTCTTTTTCCTCCTAGTTCAAAAACATTCCATTTGTTAATTTTTTGCATTTTGAACTAAATCTGAATTTGAAAATCATTTTCAGGCTGTCACATTTAGGGCAGTCTTTCAGAAATAAATGTCTCAAATTTTTCAACAAAATATTCTTATATAAATAAAATATATTATCAGCAAATTATTATGAAAATAAAAGTAAAATATATATAAACGCTATTCGAGATAATACGTGCAGCAGCGATTATTAAACTCCATTTTTAACTACGCATAAGTACATTCTAACAAATTTGATACTACAAGCAATAAAACATCAGTAAACATAATTCCAGATTAATATACTCTCATTATGATGTTGTGACATTTTAACTTATTTGACTTAAATATCTCCATTCAATTTCTTCTTATTTTTTGTTAGAAACTGAATACAAATTTTTAGTTTATTCGAGCATTTATTTCTAATTCCCTCTACATTTTTTGCAGGGAAATAATCAACCTTTTATACTACCGTCCAGATACACTATTTGAATCTATATTTTTCTAAATTCAGATAATAATCTGATCTGATCTGATCAAAAACGTTACATAGCTCTTAAAGTTTCGTTTCAACATTGATAGAAAAATAATTGCTAAGAAATATAAGAAATAATGAAGAGTATTTGCTCAGTAACCACCGCGGATGCTACATTGTCAATATTTAGTATTCTAGAGTAGGACACACACACACACAAAACGTAATGAAAATAATTTCTAAATCATATGGATGCTTTACATAAAATTCCACGCAATTATTGGAGATGTAAATTAAAAATGATTTATACTAATGAAAATGTTCTTTTTTCCTATGTTTTCGTTCAGTCCTCTTTCGAAAACAGACTTGTGATATTTTACAGTTTCTTGGAATTTTTATTTTTGTACCGATTTCTAAAATTTCAAAATTAACAAGCATCATGTCTGTCTTAACGTAGTAATTCTATTCAGATATATACACTTCACTATTAACTCATATAAATTTTCTGTATTTTTTCTTAAATTTAAAGTTAAGACTTTTTACATAGAAAGCAGCATTTTTAAGTGGTATATATTGTAGTTCACAAAAAGATTTCTAAATTGCAAAAATTGTTTCAAGTATACATTTCGAAAATTTACGTTCTCATAAAATCAACTTAAATAAAACTAGTTTGTGCAAAAATTTTATCTTGTTTACTATGTAAACAAATTAATTGAAATTAAAAAGTGTTTTGAGAAACATTGATAAACATGTAATGATCATCAAATCTCAAAGTTCAGGATGTGAAATTAAATATTTTTACAAAATTTATTCTACTTCTAGCTCTAGTATTTTATTTTAATTTATTTTTAATCAAATTTATTTCATTTTTCTCTCTTAATTTTATTTCTTTAACACATAGTTCATGGATTTTTGCAGTTATTACCTTTTTTATCTATGAATTTTTAATTCCTGCGAAACCTAATCATATAATTGCTCTTAATAATAATTATCGAACGTTAAGAAGAGTTGTATGCTTAGCAAACTCGAATAATTCCCTCTTTTAAGTATTTTGAATTACAATAAGTCCCAGAGAAACTTATAATACTTTTATAATTAGTTTATTCAGATAGTATAATATACATATATATTAGTACTGGTATTAAAAAGAATCACATCTATATATTGTCTCACTAGCAAACACAATGAAACGAAAATATTGAATCAACTATAAATCACTTTAAAATTCCTCGTCATATCTACATCAAAATTCTCACACTATTGTCTCTAAAATCTACTTCATTTTGCATTAAATATTTGATATTTCAATTTATTATTAAGTAGAAAAATTCAATTCCAAATTTGAATTATTTTTAGTTAATCATATTCGTTATTTCAACGATATTATATATAAACCAGATAATTTAAAAATGGCTTAGGTTTAGTTATTTAGGTTTATATTTTGGTTTAGTTAGGATTTTTTTTATTTCTAATGGAGCTGCAAGTTGATGTTTTACCATTGTAGACCTAGAACATTCACCTAAAGCTGGTATCTCTTTTTAGTGCGGCACCATATAGGCGGATGCCAATCACCACAAGTAATTTTGACGCTCAGTTTTCTCTCCAAAGGGAGGCACCTGAGCCCTGGCGATGCGAAACCGTAATTAGGAATTTAATTTTGTCGATAGCATCCAAGACAAACAGGCACTCAGGAGATCTTTACCATGCCGCATATGAATAAAGACATTGATTGGAGGAATTAGACTAATATGTATCTATAACTCTTGCCAAAAGAAATAATTACAATAAAAATGTTAAAGGAAGCAAAATTTTCAAAAATATCAACTTAATTCCAGTTTTATATTAAAATGTTCAGAAAACGAATGTATATCTCTATTCCCAATAAATAAAAGCAAAGATAAAACACATTTTATTAAAAATACTTTTAGCAAACAACAAGCAAAATCAAACATATTTTGGGAGGCGCGAGTATTGAAATTTATGATAACTAACAAATTTCAACAAATTGTTATAGTTAAATTATTTGTATAATAAACATTGAGTGATGTACAATTTTTTTTCACATATGTTATTTTATATTACTTAGCTAAATATTATACTTCATGTATTTAAAATTAATTGAATGCATCTTTCAAATATTGTAAGTTAGTGAATTTATAGAAAATGGTTTTCAATCGTATTTTTTATCACCTACTTTTTTATCTTTCCATTTTTTTTTTCGTTTGATATTCATATAAAAAAAAAAGAAATCCCTTCAAATCACTTACCATTATTCATTCTGTCTTTTTGTTTTATTAAGTGTGATACTGAAAAAAATAATGTGCACTTTGAGCAAACGTTGAAATTTCAAAAATACACAAATGTTTCCAAAAAAATATTTTACGTTTATTCATTCAAGAAGAAAAATTATTTTCTTATGAACGTCAGAAATTATCTCTGTTTTTGTTCCAGAAAATAATTTCATTTTATTCGATGAATGAACTAGAGCTATTCTGAATTCAAATAATTATTTCCTTAAGCAATTTCTGTAGTGACTTAAGGATTTAAACAAACAAAAAGAAATGGCGTAAAACAAACGATATGCATAATCTAATTTTACAAGTTGATTCAATTATAGATTTAAAGGCATTATTGAATGTTTAACCTTTACATTCTTTAGCAATGCTTCGATATTAAATTACATTTTATTGTATTGCCTTGCAAGACAATTATAAAGCAAATTAGTTAAAAGACCTTTCTTTCAAATCGGGTTGTTTTTTACAAAAGAAGCTCTTTTCTTTTTTATGAAATGACTTGTTAAATGATTTTATTAAATTGTTCGAAATGTCATAGTTTCGAATTTTAAAGAAATGGACCAATTTATAATCAAAGTGGAAGAGAATAAAAGATTTACCGAAAGTATTCAAGGATATGTGTTTGAAATTGTATTAGCCCAAAATGCTTTCTTATAAGTTTATTTTCTAAATATTAAATAATTTTTATGTATTTGCTTATATCTAAATATTAAATAAATTTTTCTTGCCAAACGATATAATTTTATTCATAGAAATTGTAATTTCTGTATAATAATCAGCGTAATTTTTAGTTAGTTTAATAACTTCACAAAATTTAAATACAAAAATTGTAACTTAAACATTTGTACGAAAAAAAATATATTTGTTATAACTTGTTGTTGAAGTTTTTTTGCACTTTTTTTCATCTCTCCATAATGGGTATACATTTTTATGTATTTACTAAATACGTATCCATATGAGAGTCAAATTCACATTGTAGAGAACATATTTTAATACTTATTCAGAATTTATAAAAATATTTTGTTAAAATGTATATGAAATTTGATACTTAAAAACCTAAATTTAAAAAGACTATTTTTAATTGCAATTGTTTAAAGTACATTCTATACTTTACAAAACATTTAAGGTACCTCTATCTAGAATGACATTTACAAAATCTCAATTTTAGTATACCATTTGAAATAAATTACATTGTAATAGAATATTTCAAGAAGCATGTTTAAAATAGGATTAAAACTAATACCATTTACGACTTTTAAATCGTATCAAGAGTAATAAAATAACTGAATTCATCTTATTCAAGCACTACCCTCCTACACTTTTGTCCCATTTTATCATAACCAAAACTTCATTGTACAATACTTTTGAAACTATCGAGTAGAATAGTTTAAATAATAGTTTAATTCAATTGTTGAAAATTCTCAAAATTATTCTCCTAATAACTGTAAACCACTTTACCTCAAAATTATTACTTCAAGAAAGACACACAAGAACATGTGCATCTTAAGACTAGAAATCAAGAGACTGTAAAAAAATTCAACAGTTATTTATGTATTTTAATTGCTCACACAAGCACAGACTATCTATATTAGTAAATACAGGAACCAATTTCTTATTTTCGACCTCATTCGAGCTAGATAAATATTATTCACTTTATTTTTGGTGATTAAAAATACTGTTTTAGTTGTCTAAAATTGTTCAATTTTCGTCTCTAATTCAATTACAGAAGATCATTCGTACTTTATGGAAACGCGATTTTGATAGTTAAATTTTATTCATAAATACTGTATTTTTTGTAGTTTTTTAATAGCAATGATTCTTGACAATAGCTCGCTCAAATTTACCCATGCCTCATCAGTCTTACCACAAATTTCCATTTTTCAGCGGCTAGGTGTTTTTCATATAATTTTCTACCATTTGTTTTTCTTTCAGCAATATGTTTCGGCAAAAGCAGATGAACTTTAGGATTAATCACCTGTTTAAACTTTAAATCCTTTTTATGAATGATTTTAATTAAAGTTCCGGAAGACATCTCTAGTTTTGAAGCAATGAATCTTCGAGTCGGTGGATTTTCTTTTAGGATCAGAGATTTCACGTTGTTGATAGCTGCCTGCATTTCAACAGTCTTTTGATGAAGTTTTGCTGCCATATTTTCATTTTTACCTTCAGCTATACATTTCTTTTCCTTTCAAATTTAACATATTATAAGTACCTTTTTTTTAATACAATAAACGAGATTTTTACCCCACTTTATATTTTATTGATACGAATATTTCAATTCGGAAAGCGCAGTTACGTATATATTACGCAGCCATCTATCAATTGTAGGAGCCATTTTTAAAATAAATCTTTTATTTTATATTACAATCAAAATAAAGCATTAGCAGACCATAATTCTGAAGTTGCCAAAGTTTTATTTCAAAATGCAGACGAGAAAATGAAATACAAAATATTTTCCATAAAGTGCGAATGAATGACCTGTATTATATGTAGTTTTATTTTATATTGTTTGCTGCGCTGTTTTATATATAACTTTTAATTGTAAGCTTTGAATGCCTTTAACCTTTAACATGCAACATCTTTTTTTATAATATGAAAAAAAATTTTTATTAAAAATTAGTATTTTTACGCATAAAATATGTTGTGGTGCGTTATAGGTTAAACTAAATTTGGTGAATTCGGGGTTGGGTTTGATGAAGTCACCGCTAATGTAACAATTATTTTTTTATTTATAATACTGATTACGCAAAGGACAACATAAATCGTTAATATAAATAATTGGCAAAGAATATGTAATGTTTTTCATAGCGACCACGTTGTCCTATAACCTGGCCTCTACTAAAGATAGGCAATCGCTAGAGGACGCTTCTGCTGTCTGGTATAATCAGTTACAGTGATAACAAGAGCGATTTTAATGCAGGATTACTAAGATTATATTTTAACGCTAAACAATACGCAAAAATGACTATCTGTGAGTGCATAAGAATATAAGTAATTATTTGTAAATGCAGTCAGGTCCCGCGATTTGCCGAACCCCAAGGGGTCTCAGGGGTGTTAAATTTTTCTAGAGGTCTGAAAATATTAACGATTTTCAAACAGGTATAATTCTTTTAAATATAAATTAAATGATTCGAATCTTTTACACATTATTTATAAAAGAATGGGGCTTCAGAAAAGTATAAAATGTTTAAAATATAGTAATAATTTTTAAAATCATAAGCATATAAAAATTCTATAATAAATATTAAGTATCTTTTGCGTTGCGCACGCTATTTTCTAAAATAGTAGCCTCTGATGTATAAAATTTACAGAATTATAAAATGCATCATACTCTTTAAACCCTACCTAATTTTAGTATTATATATCTTTTGTATTTCAAAATATTTGTAAGATATTGCAATTCTTTAAATAATTTTTTAAAAATGTATTTTTTTTATTTATTAAAATATGCACAAGTTATTCTATTTACATAAAAGTAGCTACAGTGTAATACGAATACATTTAACTTTATAAATCAACTTATAGCTAGTATAATTAAAGCTACTATTTTAGAAAATAGCATGCGCGACATAAAACTTAATAAATATTTCTTATAGAAAAGTTTCTTACTTTCATATGTGCTTATAATTTTTAAAATTATTATTATATTTTAAACATTTTATATCTTTCTGAAGCCCCACTCCTTTATAAATAATGTGTAAAAGATTCGAATTATTTAATTTAAATTTAAAAGAATTATACCTGTTTGAAAATTGTTTATATTTTCAGACCTCTTGAGAAATTTAACACCCCTGAGACCCCTTCGAATTTTCTTTCCCCCCGTTTACAATGAAAATCAAAACACGCATTGGAAAAATTAAGAATTGAGCAGATATTACGGATAAAATTAAAGTATTAATCATTGATTTGAAAAAAAATGTGAATTTTCATTTGTAAAAACTCTTAAAAGATTAAACTAGTGAGAAACTAGTTTTTTTCCTAAAACCAGCTTAAATCTTCTAAAATAAATCCTTATTATACAACTGCTATATTATTAATTTCATTATCGGTCTCATTTCAGATAACATTGCAACATCGACAGAAAAATAAAACTTTTCTAATATTATCCAAAGCCAATGTTTTAATAATCAATTTCAAAAATACCATTCCTTCCTGATTACCCCTTTAAGTGAAAAATTCCCAGTCTTCGAAAATGAATACGATCCGCAGAAGGCAAAGAAAAACCCATTGACTTCGGCCGAAAGAAAATAGAATGTCAGTTTCAATTGAATTTCAAAACAAAACTCTGATTCTCTCCATCCTTCTACCACCGGATATAAATTTTTATGAGCCACCAACGTGAGATGAATGCCATTTTACCCGCGTGAGTCTCTAATAAAAAACATCCGCCGTAGACACTACATTATACATTAAACAGACCAAATGTCCTGTGTCATATGTTTTCCGTTATTTTGTATTTGCATAATCGGCATACGTGACACTGGAGTCGACACGCATTTTGTCATTCGAATCTTTTTAGTTAAATGTAGTTTGAGGAATAGTTGCAATTGCGGTTGGGTTATATCTTGATTATGGAACAGTTTTGCTGAATATTTTATTAGAAGGTACGTTCGAAAAGAGGTTGGGGTTTCGCTTCTGGTTAAACGTTTAATGCGCCTGTTTCCAGACTTGTTTTTAAAATCTGTTATATTATTCGTAATCATATTTTACATTTTGCAATGAAAAGTTTCATATGGTACATAAAGCAGTATTTTTTTTTTACCATTTAAAGTGTCTTTAGAGAAACCTTAAGGTGAATTTTTAGGTAAACATTTTTGAGAACTAAAATCGTTTTGATTTTAATATTTCTTTTCACAAAGCTTAATTGAACTTAATTTCCTTGAATATGGAAATTAATTAATAAAGTTTCCTTGTATTAAATAAATTGGAAATATATTTTATTCAGCATGAGAAAAATGAAGGAAAAAGATTAAAATTATTTATTTATTTTTATGATTTTTTTCTATAGCTTATATGTAAGGTGACCAACCGTCCTTCTTTAGGGAGGACAGTCCTTCTTTTATAGGTCTGTTATATTTGAATTAATTAAATGTTTTATATATTTATGTTGTAACTTTTTCTTAAATTTTTCGCGCGCTTCCTCCTTTTCATTGTAAAAAAACTGGTCACCTTAGTACAAGAGAAAGTTCATTCGTTTTTCTCAATACCTGAAATTTAATGCATTAACAATCCTTAGAAAGAATTTGTATACGACTCTTAAACTGGTTTAAACATTTAGATTGGTGTACTATTTATGATTTATACACATTTCGTTGCACTTCAGTCAGTTTTTTTAAACTTGTAAAACTGTCGACATGAATGAAGAAGTGAACTTAAGACATCGTATGTCATTTGAGTGAAAAAAGGAGAATAACACGATGGAGGCAAAAAGAAACTGGTGTGACTTGTTTAGAAAGAAATCAGTAATAGCTCGATCATGCTAAAGATGGTTTGTGAAGTTTCGGTTTGGGGATTTTTCTTTGAAATATGAACCCAGATCAGGAAACCATCAGATCTCAGTAACAAAGTGCTACACAAAATGATCAGGACAAATCCCACGTTAACTTACACAGAAGTGACCTTCAAGCTTGGAATTCATCAGACTACTGCTAAGGGTTACATTAAAAGGCTTGGTTTTGTGTCCAAACTATCTCTTTGGGTGAAACACGAATTAAGCGAAAAAAATTATCAAGGACAGAATTTCAATACAAAATGCTCGTCACAAAATGGAACTGATTTTGGACCACATGGTGGCTAGAGATGGAAAGTGGATAGTGTACAAACACGTGGTTAGAAAAAAAAAGGATACCACCCACATCCAAAACTGACGTGCATCAGAAGAATGCTACGTTGTGCTGTTGATGAGAAATCAAGAGTATAGTGCACTGCAAGTTGCTGAAAGAAAATGAAATGGTCATTCCTGTTCGCAATTGGATGTTTTGAATAAAGAATTTGACATAAACGTGCATGATTGGTCAGCAGAAAGAGACTGATTCTTCCTCACACCAACATTAGACTACACGTGGCAAAAAACACCGCGTAAAAAAATAGCAGATTTGGGTCAGGAAACTTTACCTCAGGCAGCATATGCGCTGGCGTAGCTAGCCTTGAGTAGGCCCCGTATCAAAATTTCTTGGAGGCCCCGCCCCTATTGGTGGGCTCTCAACATATTACAATTTATTTTTGCACATTTCGGGGCCCCCGTATCATGGATACGGTGGTAGCTACGCCCCTGAGTATTTGCTTATGATATTGCACCATATGATTATTATCTGTTCAGGTCGCAGTAAACATTTGTTGTTGGAAATGAATACTTAAATTATGAAGGTGTCCAAATGGCAGTGGTCTCCAAACCATAGAACTTTTCTTCCAGGGGGTTAGATAAACTGCCAGAACGCTGGCAGACAGTTGTACCTCTCAAAGGACATTGTATTTTAGATTATATTATAAATTTAAAAAATGAAAACATTTTTCTTATTTTCTTTAGAAAAAAACAACAGAACTTTCCTTTACACCCAATACATTTATTGAAATTGAAATAAAAATATTCCCTTTTTTTATATTATTTATAGATCTAATTATTCTACATTTTTATACGTGTAATTTATTTTTAATTCTTAACATCTATTAAGTTCTCTAATAGGGAGTTTAGTAATTGTTTTTGAATTTATGTTATTATTTTATCATTTTTATGTTGTTTCTTTAGATGTTTCATATAACTATTATGTTTATTGATATATTTTAAGTTTATAGTAACTGTAACTTAAATAGATTTTATGAAGCTCTTAAGACAGTTTCATATAAAAACTAATTAAGAAAATGAGCCAGGACATTATAGAAAAAAAAAACACATCGCGTAATCAATTATAACCTCTTAATATTAAAACTCTGGGGAATTTCCATCAGACATTTAGTCAGATTTCAAATTACTACATTACATTAAAAACTAAATCAACTTCAATTAAAAATTGATTTTTAAGTTTTTCTGCATATTTAAAATTTACCCTTTATAATTAAGATGATTTTTTTTGTCCAGAAAAAAATTACATAACTTCAGTAGTAAATAATATTTAAAAAATGATATTTGATTTTGAACAAAACATCCGAAACATTCAAATGAATTCTTAAATTATTTTTTTTCTTAATAATTCCTTCTTTTTATTCAAATTTTAATAGTTATTTATTCAAATGAAGAATACATGTTCCTATATTTAATTTTGAATTCCCAAATGAAAATATTTATACCACACACACTGAAAAAGTTTGACATTCTCAGTATATGCGGTAATGTTTCATTTTTGAAATGCTAAAACTTTTTGAAATACTATGGAGAATTTATTGCTTTTTCCCTTCTCTTAAATTACTTATGTTCATATAGTTAAAAAGGCATATTAAAATGCTTAAATTTAGCTACTTTTCTTTTCATATACTGACTTGATTCTATTCTACAGGCGGTATCACACGTAATTTTTGGTGCTTTTTGGACCAATTTTTCGTCCTATCTGAGGGTAAAGGGTTGCGTAAACAAACCGGCATGCATCAGCCGCGCTCTATCTCCACATTGAAATATTACTCACCGAGTTTTCTGCTTCGGCAAACGAACATCCAAAATTATTTCTTTTATTTCGCTCGCGCTTTTGTTGATGGACGTAAACAGAAATGGAGCAGCATTCTATTTAAAATATTATACGCCGTTAAAATATTATACATCATTAAAATATTATACGCTATATCTGATGCGTTTGACAAAATCGAAGCCGCCATCTTGTTTATGACGTAGGGCGCCGAAGAACTTCATTGGCTGGAACTTCAAGCAACTTTTATTCGGAACAACTTTTTCAGCTCACGAGCAAAAAATTGTTCAAAAGCCGTTGCTATGGCAACTAAGTAAAAATTGGACGAAAAATTGCTCGTAACGTGTGCGTGTGATACGGCCTTAAGACAGCAGTTCTTAACTGGGGTTCGTGGACTCCTCGGGGGACCGCTGCTCCTTTCTAGGGATTCCATGGAGGTTTTTCGTTTATAATGTTAAGATTTCCCTCTTTTGCAGACTCTGAAAGGACTCGTGGAAAAATTGGAAGATGTACCTCTCTAGACTAGATTACTAAATAGCCCCAAAAAAACACTTAACTAGAACACGTATTTCGATCAATTTCCGATGTCTTTCGAAGCTACTTAGCTATGTGAAAAAACATTTTCAACTCTTATTTATCTTAAAAAATACATAAATCGTCTAGAAAGCGTAGAACCGGAATCGAGACTGCAGATTTCAAATATTACACCATATATACCCGCACTTGTAAAACAAATGCTGCGTCATCCTTCTCATTAAAAATTTTAATCAATACAATTTTGTACATTATTTAAATTCAGCGTTTTGTAATATTTTAAAATTAGACGTTGACTGTTTTCTTAGAGAAAAAAAGGAATTAAAATAGTCTATATATGTAATAGAAACAACCTTAGGATTATTGAAGAACCTTTAAATCACTCAGCCATATGTTGGGAGTCAGAAAGGGTATTTAAAATCTTGGGGGGCCGAGATGCCAAGTTAATACATAAAGGGGGGGGCGGGGCATGCCACGGTGATTGAAGGTTTCAGAACCACTGATCTAAAAGATATAGTGCTCAGCTTATTAACCAACTTTGAGATATTACAAATTAAATAATTAATGTATTGTAAATGTCAACATTTCAATTTTTTATAAATTTTTAACCCTTTGCACTTGATGTATTTTCAGTTTAGTTGGATACCAATTTATATGCTTTTTAGGAAAATGAATACTAATAACTTATAGCTGTAAAATTTTAGATTTATATTATGAATTTTAAGACAATGTTACGTAGATCGGTGTTCGAGGATATTATGCTATCTGTCTCGACGAGAAAAACAATTCTTCAGGAGCGATGAAAATTTATTGTAGAAAAACTATCCTTGAAATTCCTACTCAACATAATAAGCAATCACTAATCGCTGGTCGACTCTTCAACGGTCAAGACAATACTAACTCGGTTTCGGCGAGCGACTCCCTACTTATAGCATGCACGTATTTTTCTCGAAAACTCCGCTTACGTCTCAGGTCGTGATATTAGTAGATTTCTCCAGTTATTTTTAGAAGCATCCATATGGTCGCCAAAAATGATGCCAACTTCACTCTATCACCAACCTTTCGCAAAGTTTTCATTGAATCGTCATTATTATATAAGTAACGGCACTTCATAAGAATATTACATTTTTAGCATAAAATAAATATAACAGAGAGTAATATAAGCGTATTACACATCCAGATAAAAATTATTTACACTATTTTAAACATTCATTACACAAAATTAGCAATATAATTTTTTTTATTCCTTTAATCCTTTCACGACTGCAAGAAACATTTCTTTTACTTTAAAATTGCTGAATGTCGTATTTAATTATAACCTTATCTGCATTTTTTATAGAGAATTTCAAAATAGAACGTACAAGTATGCTGAACGCCATTACATAAACGGAAACGTTTCGGGAAAAAATGTCAAATTAATTAGTGCCAATGATAAAACACTCACAAGCTGTACTATGTTATTTCACACATCCAGCTTGTGTCGTGTAATAATATATTACTGTGTTTAATACTATTCGGATCTTTTGACACGTTTAATATTATTCGGTAAGTATAATTGTGTGCAATAATAAAATACATGGCACTCTTTACCTTCATTTTTGTAAATGCATTGCTCGTCAATCAAACGTAAAATGTTAACAGTAAATGAAATTTGTG
>BMAV01005969.1:82957-125518 GCA_019973955.1 Trichonephila inaurata madagascariensis
ACAATTTTAAAAATGAAGAATTCATTTTTATATAAAATTCGTTTTTGAATGTCGTTTCTCAGAAAATTATAATGACATTCTAAAAATGTTATAGATAACTGAAATTGTATAATTTTTAACAATTGAGAAAGCTTAAAACACGTATTTGCTATCATCAATTTTAACTAGGTGTGTACTTATAAATTTATGATTTTTTTCAAAACAATTAATAAAATGGTCATTATACTAGCAATTTAATTGATTTTTTAGACTTTCTCTGTTAATTAAAAAGAGCAATGTCTGTTCTTTTTTATCATTTTATTATTTTTTGTAATGTTGCGAAAAATCTCTTTTGAAATCCTCGCAACAAGCAAAATAAACTTAATATTGCCATAGAATCATTAAAATAGTACTTATATTTTATATTGCCTTAGATTTCATTTAAAAATAGAATTTTTACCTTTTTATTTAGTGTGTCCATTCTTTTTCAGTAATTTAAATTAAATATTCATCTTTACAATTATTCTAACTTATTAAATACAAGAATTAAAAAAACAAATACACATGTATTATCGGTGTTTAGAAACCATTTTATAATTAAAAAAAAATTAGATATATTTTTTCATTCATCATATTCATTAATTCTGCAGGCTAACTTTTTATAAATAAAAAATGTGTTCAAATTTATACTGAAACATTTTTTAAAATGATACGAATACTTTTATATAAGCATATTTTATCTAATAATGAATCGCTGTTATTTCTCAGGAGCCCACCAAGCAACTGGAGAAAAAATGGTACGCACTTGGCATAAAGACGGTACAGAAGAAGGTAATATATTACGTAATATAGCTTAAGAGTACGAGTTACTACTGCTTAGTAATGTTTCTTTTTCTTACACTTTATTTCCGTTTTAGTATTATACATACACACACACATGTATATATTGATGGGAAGCTGGACAGGGTACCGTTTTTTTCTGGTAATTTCTGTATGAGCCCCCCTTGACCGGATGTCGTCACATTCCTTCGGAAAGGGTCTGTCAAGATCTTGGGGCCCGTGTTGAGGTCGAAAATCTCATAAATTTCATAGAATGTAACTTTGCGCGATTGGGAATATCCAATTAGAGACTCAGCTTGGAAGACAGTAGTGAGTTCTGCCCAAGAATTTGCAGGTGATTCGGTAAACTCTTTAATGAGACGCGCGCCCATTTCGGCAGACTTTTTCCCATCCAACTTACACCCCAAAACCCCATGCAATGGAAAGTCAATTGCTACCCCCCCCCATATGGATACAGGTCAGCCAGGCTCCTGTCATTCTCACTTAAAGCTAAGACTTCTCTTATTGTAATCTTTTTTGTAAATGTAAAATTTTAAATGTGTTATAATAAATTTAATTATAACTTAAATTAATGTTCGTCTAATCTTTGAGTAATTATTCTGGTTAAAATTTGTTGATTTAACATTGGCCACGGTACTATTGAGCAAATCTGTACTTTGGTTATTTAGATTGAAAATATAATTAAATGGCCTCGCATCAATACATAGCAATTAGTATATGAGTATATATAAGTGGTAATATTCAAAAGTTCACGAACTCAGTCTATAACTTAAAAAATATTACCAATTAAGCTACTGAACAGGGGCCTAGCTGCCACCGTATCAGCAGCACGTATCAATAATACGGGGCCCCAATATGTGTAACTACAGTCCCACTAACAGGGCTTTCATATCTAAAATAGGGCCTCGAAGGAATTTTGATACAGGGCCCATTCAGAACTAGCTACGCCAGTGCTACTGAAACACATCCTCCTCCGAAATAAGACCCTTGAATAACAACACACTTTTTCTATGGCTTGTATAGATCATCGAAACATTTCTAGAATCCACTTTTAGCCATGTTCTTTAATTCAGCCTGCGCAGCACTTTTGACTTCATCTACAGATTGATCTTCGTTTAACATGTGGAGAACGATATGTTGACACACCCAATGCATGTTAAGATCCTTAGTTAGTATCTACCCTGATTCTGCTATTGTTTGAAGCCTGTTCTTAGGTACCACTGCAAAAACATTTTCGATGTTTTCAGCGGTGTGGAAAGTCTACGGACGGCCAGAGCGTTCGTTGTATTCGACACTTTTCCTGCCTTTTCTGAAACGTCGATGCAACTCTAAAGCTTGCATTCGTGATAATGTATCACAGCCTTACACAAGCTTCAAAATTTTGTAAGTCTCCGTAGCACTTTTTCCCAAAAAACACAAAATTTAATATTCATTCTATTCACAACAAACGCAATTTCTTTCAATCGTTGACGATTAAATGCATCTGCCTACAAAATACGACGCCGTGGCGAGCCACCGACCACGGGATTTGGAACAAACGTTTTTTAGAAAAGGTGGAAAATGCAATAATACAGAAATGTTATTGTAGTCGCTCTACTGCAAAAATTTTCCTCGTTATAGTCTCAATCCAGGAACTTTTGAATCCTTCCTCGCATATTTATGGCAATACTAAATCTGAATTGCCATAAGTCCAATAAAGCAAAACAGTAAGAAGAAATATAACTAGATACAAGTATACAGATCAAAGATAAGGTAACCACAAAACTGTAACTTCAAACTCTTAGCCTTAGGACCCAAGATTGTAGGATTAAACACAAATTTAAGGTCAGCACACCTTCCTCAATATTTACCTATTTTTCACAATTCCTACTGCTAGTTAACTCTATTTACTATTAGTTAATAAAAAGTATTTTATTAATGATTGAAAATTTGCAAAAGATTATATATAATTTTTGCATATTTTCAATCATTAATAAAATACTTTTTATTCATCCACTCAAGTTCAAATACATTTTTTAAACTTGTAGTGGAGGACACTTGATGTTATTACAGTTATTTAAAATATTAATTCATTAATTAAATTTTATTCTGCATTTTTTCTGTTTGAAGTTACAACTGGCTGCAACAGATGGCGCCAGAGCGTTTTTTTAACGAAGTAGGAATTGACTTTAAAAAATTTATATTACTTGTTTAAAACATATATATACAAACTTTTTTGAAAAACACCATAATAAATAAGATAAGAACTCAGCCTACGCATTTTAAATCGATAATACGCGATAAACTTTTATTTATATCATTCATCAATCTTTAAATATATTACACAATGCATTTTCATATTTCTATGAATTCATCTTTTTATTTATTTAAAATTATATTTACACAAACCAATAAATTTTTTTTAAAAAAAAAGTCGGAAATATGGACAAGAAATCGAGTGTATAATTATTCCTACTTTCGTGGCACCCTTACGAGCTGGAAATTACAAAAGGCATGAAAAAAAGGCAAAAAAATGCTTCTAATGAGATGTGGATTGGTGTTTTACCATTGCAGACCTAATACATTCTCTGGAAGCTGGCATCTCTTTTTAGTGCGGCACCATATAACCGAATACCTATCACCGCAGGTAATTTTGACACCCAGTTTCCTTCCCAGATGGAGGTACCTGAGCTATGGCGATCTGAAACCGCACTGAAGATTTTAATTTTGCAGAGACTCCCCAAGCCAAATAGATACTCAAAGGGTCTTTTACATGCCGCATAGCTATGCGACTTGGCCGCTGTTGATTTTCTGCATCAGGAAAATCCGCCGACTTGGGCCCGGGTTTAACCCGCAACCTTAGACATACAAAGCCAACGACTAACCAACTTCACCTCCCAGCCGACGCAAAAGAAATTATATTTCGTGATAAATTTATAATTATACAATGCTATTAGATTTTTTATTAACATCGCTCTTCAAAACTATACAAGGACTATTAAGGACAAAACTCGTAAATCTGAGCCATAATTAAGTGACGGGGACGAAACCTAATTTAGGGACCCTTTCTCCAAACAGCCACACCAGACCAACGTCAGCACTTAGAACCTTGACAGATTTAACGAGTGTCAGTCCTTCTACACGGCAGATCTTCAATGGCACCATGACTCTTAATCGAAATGCCGTATTTAAATATTTTACCATTTACAACTTATATACCGAAATATAATTCTTTAATTATTGGTTGTAAATTCGCTGTGTGTGTGTGTGGAAGGATCTTTCAGTAATACTGAAATGTATTTTCCTTAACAAATGTATGCATAGCATAAATAAATTATAATGGAGGGGAAAAAAGCTGTTTTTAGATATATTTTATAACATTTTAAATAAAGCTGTAATGCATAAAGCTATAGAATTCTTATAAATCCTACTATTCCTTGTAAAATTTTAAAAGTAAAAAAAATGTAGCACAGAAAACTAAAACTTATTTCGAGATATATTCTCATATTCTATCTATACATTATAAATTACAGCATCCCATGTTACATTTATGCGTATTTCAGATAGTAATTGTATAGTGAAACATCTAAAAATACACACGCAAATCGAGAGAAAGAAAATTTTTAACTCTTTTGAATGATTGGATTAAATTTTTCCATACAGTTTCTTTTCATAATATTCATAGGATGCTGGTATTTTTCCCTTTGAATAACATTCAATGTTTTTTGAAATGTTATTCGTACGAAATTTTAACATTTGAAATCCATGTTTCTATTCAAAGAAATATTATTTGAAATGTTTCCAAATATTATGTTTATTCATTCATACCTGTCATAAATGAAACAAATATGAATGCTCTGCTCTGCAATTCTTTTTACTCTGCATTTCTGCTCTATATGAATGCAATACTCTTTTTTCCTCTGTTTCTTATATAGAGTTATGAAGCCCAGTGACTGAGTGGTAGCTTACCGCGCTTTCACCCCGCAGGTCCGGGTTTCAAACCCCGGGGTCGATAAATGAGTACCAAGCTTGCTTGGGAACTAAACACTGGGGGTTTCGCGTCAAACTGACCACCTGACCGGAGCATTTTCTCATACACCTCAATGCCCAAGGGCATGAAAACTGAGATGGGCACAGTACGCCTTGCCCTTATGGGGTGTTGCTCCACTAAGTTTAGTTTTTGAAATTGTGTACTCTTATAATGTTATAACAAGTTATAAAATGTTTCCCCTTTTGTAAATTTACGAATTCTTTGTATAACAACTGGTTTTGGGGGGGGATGGAAGTGGCCACGGTAACCTAGTGGTCATAGTCACGAACTCCTGACCAACGAACCTAGAGTTCGAGTTCTGGTGCCACTGTAGACCCGCCGCGTAAAGAGATTTGTACACGTTAACCCTCCAAGCGGTCTGCACGTAAAATTCCGCCATTCCAGAGATGCTTTTTCTGCCTTCAAACAAGATTCCCAAAAGCGGCCGAGCCGCATTCTTAAAAATACGGCTCAACCGCTTTTGAGAACCCCACCTGAAAGCAAAAAAATATGTACGGTGCATTTTTGAATCATCTCCAGAATGGCAAGACTTTAAGTGCAGACCGCTTAGAGGGTTAAATCTGTTGTGGCTTGAAGTCATGATATAGGCGTGATGTGGATGTTGGAAGAGCGTAGTTTCAGCTGAAGTATCGTTTACGCTGCCTGCCTGAGGCTAGAAATTGTGAGGTCCGTCGCCAATAGCCCTGGTGTTACTTCGCAGTCTAATGTTAATAATAAATCAATTTGTAAAATTCGAACAATGTAAGCAAAATATTTATATCTACTAAACTCGCTACTTCTCCTAATTTTATTAATTCTTTTACGGAATTAAAACTTAAAGAAATACCATTCCGCTAATTTGCCAAAAAAGCCACTTTAAAGGAAGCTTCTTTAAATACAATGAAACACAATGTCGATTAAATGTAATCCTAAGAATCTAATTCCGTTATTTCTTATTTATTTTGATTGCATTTCACACTGCGTGTGAATTAATCTTATAACTTTAATTAAACACTTTATTCAGTCGAAAAAAAAAACCATTGAAAGCATACTAATCGCAAAATAATGTAACTATCTGTATGTTTCTGCTTAAGATTCTGGAACTTCCCTTTTAAATATAAATGAGAAACATTTAGACTGATTTTGCGTTACCTATACGTTATACTATTTCGTAACTAAATTGAATATTTCATTAAAGAATAAACATGACTAAAGAAAATAAGTTAAATAGCGCTAATAGAACAATAGAACTCTAATTGTGACTGAGATTTACAAAATTAAATTTCAAATATCTTAAATTATTTAATCGTTTTATACAGAAACAGATTCTAATTTGTATTTCTTCAATAGTAACAAACAAAATATTTACATACAGATATTAGGGACATATCAAAAACTTTTATTATAAGAAAACATTATATCTTATACAGAAGTAAACTAATTATCAGTGTATTTGCTACAAACATTTATGTGTTACTTATAAAATCCCAGGATGCATTTTGAAAATTAAAGCTACAAGAATATGAATTATGCATTACATTTATATATAATTTAGTATATGTGTACTCTATTGACTACTTATAGATTATCGTTAATATATTCCGATCAAACATCTCTCAGGTATTTCAATTTTCGACACATTTGTCATGCTCTTAAAATTACTATAATTAGTGAAATATTCAAAATAAGAAACACCTTTTTAACCCCTTAACTGCCGATTAAAAGCTACGCGATTCTCTCTTTAGTCCCAATGTTTTTCACATAGGTGCGGTGTTTTAGGATGAAAAGAAAAAGCACAAATAAGCAAATTTTTCTCTGAAATAAGTTAACCCTACGCAAGACTGTTAAGATCCTTTTATTGCATTAGAAAGCCTTCGTAATAGTTTAATTGAAAGCAGCGCAAAGAAAAGAATAGTATTTCGAAATGACGGATATATACGTCCGGGAGACAACGCACCGGTTGAGATAAAAGGATATATAAGCCAGTGGCATTTAAGGGAGTAATAAAACTTATCTAAGATTCATACTCTTTACGCAGTAATTCACTCATTAAATGGCAAACTTACTGACAGGATGTTCTTTAATGCACATTATTGAAATATATTTCAATAGTTTTACATTCGCACAGTACAAAAAAAAAATGTTTTATAAACATTGTTTACATTCGCATTTTCAAAAACACCTTTGCTATAAACTATGAACTATTATGTGGTTTCTTATAATATAATATTAACAATTTTAATTAAAATAAAATAAGGTATCTTGATTATTCAATTTTCGATTATTAATACATTATATGTATATTTACTTAATATATGCATTAGCATTCAAATTTTCAGTTTGAGAAAGGTACATGACATTTAACAAAAAAAAAATGTTTTTTACTCACTATTATTCTGTTCGTTTAGTTTTAATTTTATTAAACTCATACGATGGCTAATTGACGACGGAACTAACTCTTAATGATGAAGAATAAGTAACGAAGGTGACATCTTAGTTGCCCCATCTATTCTCTAAACTTCCACATAACATCAACGAGAAGATTTGCCAAGGACCATCTCTTTTGTAGCATCAAGACACTCTAACCCAAGTCTCATCAGAAACAAATTCAACTAAAAACTTACGACCATAACTACTCAACTATCATGGCTCTGTGCATCATTACCCTCAAAATCTAAATATATTTATATACTCATTAAACGGATTAACTGAAATTTACTTAAAGTATCTGATCATAAATTTATATTGTTTTCTTAGAACATCGCCTAAGAGTACGTTTTTACGAGTCAGTATATGGTATACTTCATGCGTGGTAAGATCCAAAAATTCGTGGACTGCAGCCGTTGCTGACGACGAAAGTAAGTACCTAAATTTAAACCACCTGAAATGGATTCTACCAACCCACCCCTACCTGGCCAGGTTGCTTTAGTTCATGTCATGTGTTCGAACCGCACGTGCAGCTATTATCTTTCGAAACTAGTTAGCTCTGTTCTGCGAGGTAAGAAAGATGTCTTTTCTTGAACGGCGTCGAACGTTTTAATTCTGTAAACGCTTAGGTAAAACACCAATAGAGATTTTAGAAATGCTAAGTAAGGTGTGTAACGAATCTGCATTAGCGAAATCCAAGGTTTACGAATGCCATCGGTGTTTTAAAGACGGCCGATAATCCATCGAAGACGATGAACACGTTGGACGACCGACTTCACGAAATATGTTGCATTAGTGTCTGAATGTTTTCGAAAAGATCATCGTCAAGCACTTGCACAAATAACTGAAGATACACACATCTCGAAGACGTCGTTTGAGGAAATCCATTCGTCGCAAGCAGCCTCAGTTCTGGCAGAGTGCCGACTGGTAACTTTTGCAGTACAACGCACCAGCACATCGATCTCAATTGGTAGGAGAGTTAGTTCTTCGCCAAAACTCGCACTAACCTGCTTCTATATCCCCTCTATTCATGTTCCCATCAATGAAAAAACATTTACAGGGACCTCGTTTTGTGTCAACAGGTGAGGTGAAAGAAACATTGCAGAAGGCCCTACGAGAGCTAGCGAAACATTGCTTCCAGATGTGCTTCCAGAAGTTATACGAACGCTGGCAGAAGTGTTATCGCCTCTCAAGAGGGACTACTTAAAACGTGGAAACACTTCTGTGCTGCGATCTATTCAGAGTAAAGTTTTCTACACCTTGTCCCTGAACTTTTGGATCATACTACGTATGAGTGAAGTGGACTGTTCAGAGTTACTTGTAGTACATATTGAGACGCTTACTACTTTACCATACGTTAATTAGTTGAATGAAAAGACGTCGCCAAATTCCCCGATATGCAGACAATAGTGGGAATTTTTTCCATCCCATAAACAAAAATAATAATCTTGCTGACGCATTAGATGACAGTATTTAGCGACGTCTTTTGATTTGACGAAACTAACTCGTCGACACAATGGTAAAATATGTAATTATCCGTATTGGATACACAAAATATAATTATTATTAATCAGAATTTTCTTATAAAAACATAATTAAAATCTTTTTTTTAATCGTATGGGTTATACATCACTTTTAAATACTTTTTACGGCTCAAGACGATGAAAATATATTCATAATTTTTCATTAATAATTATTCATGCGTTAATCGTTGTATTTTCAGGTCGAATGCAAGACTTGTCAAACGGAGACCTGGAAAAACGAGATTCTCCCTCTCCTGTCACGGTGTTATCCGGATCAAAAGGTAATTTCGATATCTTTACTGCAGTTATAACTACTTTTATTACATATCATTACCATTAAATTGTTTTTTATGCTTTACAGAAACGTACATAGCATTCTCAGATAATATAATTTAGACTAAACGCGTTTTTTTAAATGTTTAAGGTATCCGAATACGTTCGGAACCGTGATTTTGCAAAAGCGTATAAATGGATAATATTTATGATATTTAGTGTCACTTAGATTAAAAAATGTATATAAAATTGTTTTAACAATGATATTACAATAAAAAATTATTTAAATAAAATATTTTGACAAAAAATGGACATAGAATGACCGATTTTCAAAATATTCTTCTTTTGTGAAAAATGCTTCTATTATAATATTTTGCCTGTATATAGTTCAGACCTCTGTACCGAGGCTCCACTAGAGTTTTTGAAATATATAATTTAGAAGTTGGTTTATACAGGCAAAATATTATTATAATAGAAGCATTTTTCATAAAAGGAGAGCATTTTGAAAAAAGGTTATTCTAAGTTAATTCTTTGCCGATATATTGTATTTAAATAATTTTTTTTGTCATAATGTCCGTAAGATAATTTTATACATGTATTTTCATCTAAGTGACACTAAATATCCTGAAAATTATCCATTTATCCGCTTTTTTAAAATCACGGTTCCGAACGTAGTCGGATATCTTAATATGCAGGCTCTGAATCACACATTATATTGCGTACGTCATAATTCATGGCAAAATATTGTTCATGTTTCTGAGATTATAAACCTTTTGTTTCCTCTGAAGAGGTTGATTGGGCTAAGCAATCAATTTAACTCCCAATGTTGAGTAATAATAATGCTTTAATCTAGAAAAGTTCAGTATCTTTGAACAATTACTTTAGTATCAACATTCATATCGTTCAAAAATAAATATTCAAGGTGCGTTCAAATATATACAATTATCATTTTTTGTGCTTAAATAAAGGAAGTCATTGAGGCATGACTAGCTGCACACATGTAGGTGATTCTAATGCGAAATTGTAAGCTTATTCTCCGACTGTAGAAGCAATTAGTCACCGGTAAACCACTGGTGAGTGAGGCCCATAGGATTTTCTTTTCAATGAAATGATTGAAAAACGTGCTGTTATCGTATTAAATGTTGCATAGAACAGAGAGACTTTCAGAAAAATCACAAATACAAGATATATAAAAAAAAATATTAAGTCAATTCCTACTTAGATCAACAAAGAATTTTTTTTTATTTTAGCTACTTTTTATTAAACAGTCACAATTAATATAAATATGTGTATACATATGACAGAATTACGACATTAAGTGGTAATTAATTTTAATTAATTATCGTTAAAGTATAGTATTGTCATCCAAAACAATCGTGTATATAAATTTCAGTGCAATTGAATACTTTAACACTTGAGAAAAAAACCTTTTCAAGATTTGACACAAGTCTCCAAAAGGGTCGCTAAATCGCCAAAAATGATGCCAACGTGGTTATATTTGTAATTCTTTAAATAATTAGTTTTAATCAATTAATTTTTATTAATTATTATTATATTAGTGTATTATCAACCAAAATAATCATGTATATAAAGTTTCAGCTCAATTGAGTGCTTTAAAATGTATTTTAACGATTGAAAATTCCACCTAGATAAATAAATACATAAATAAATATATAGAGATTGTGAGAGCTAATAGTAGGAATTGAAAAAGGGCTAGATTTAAGTTGAGAGAAAACATCGTACAGAATGTCATCAACTGCGTATTCTCAAAAGGGATTTAGAAAACAAATTATGATTAAAAAATCCCTTAAACAAGTACCTGGCACCTCAAACAGATTTACTGTAAAGTAGACTAATGTAAAACTGTTTTATATTATGCGAATATATATATATATATATATATATATAATAAAGGCAGGTATTTTTTAAGACACTTCATAATCTTAATTAAGCAACATAAATTTTTCTGTGTTAATATGAAATCCTGCGAGAAACGATGCAACCCAAATTGCATCATTTTGTATATGTTATTTTGAATTTACAACGAAATGCAGTTATCCGAAGGTTGGCATGTGTGACGTGTCATGAGTTCGAGCCTAGTACAGTACCGCTGAAGACCCCCCGTGTAGAGGAGTAATGCACGTTAAATTTGTCGATAGCTCAAACGTCCATCCGTTGGTTTGGTGTGGTAATTAGGAGAGGGGATTCCAGCTCAGGTGTCGTCCTCGTCACTCGACCATGGTTCAAAATTATGAGGTCCGTCGACAAAAGCCTTCGAGTAGTTGGACAGTCCGACGTTAATATTCGCTCATTCTCTCCGAAGGTTGGCAACATAACCCGCCCTTTGAATTCATAGTCAGATGGCGAAAACGCTTGACCTCGATCTCCTATAACTTCCACTTTGTAAAAACCTGGGTTTCGAACCGGAACTGAACCGAAAACCGGAAAAAACCGCTATTTTGGTCGGAACGAAAATCGGATCAGAACCGAAAAAAATAATATCGGTGTATTTCGGTTCGATAAATTTTCAGCACAATTTTGTGTTACTATAACCAATTTATCAATATTCTCTAATTTAACGTCAACTATATAATTATCTTCATTACATGCATATTGCTTCTCGATTTCCTGTTTTGATGTTCACTAGTACTTTAATGTTTCAGTTTCACATGAAACTACTTGTAGAAGACAGATTTAATTCCGTTGAATGAACTGGAAGTATAGATGATTTTTTAAGAAAAATATCGGTTTGAGGTATATTTTTCGCATATCAGCATGTGATCATCCACGGATCTTTTTTATAGACTGTTTAGATAGACAAACTAGAATTATGATCCTAGTTGTCATATGAGATTTTGATAATAAATAACAGTGCTAATACACGCTGTTCTCTGTTCACCACTCGTATCATACACGCTGGTTAATTGTATCAATTCACATGAAGAAAAGAATATAATCTTCTATAAACTTTGATAGAATTACATTTTTTTTTTTTTTTGTTTATGATAGAATTATACTTTTAGTTCAAATAGGAATATACATAAAATAAAATAATTCATTCGGAAATGAACTGAAAACCTTTATTTTTGGCGGAATGAAAACCGGAACTGGACCGATATATTTATTTTTAATTGAGCTGAAATGAAAACCAGAACGAAATAAATTACAGTTCAAAGCCGTGGGAACAACCCCTTTTTTTTTTTTTAAAAAAAAAGGTGCGACAAATAAAAATATAATTTGTTTCTTAGTTAATTGTACCATAGAATACTAAATTATATTGCATTAATTACGGATTTAATGGTCGTAAAAAACAGGCTTCAATAAGATTAGCAACATTTCTTTGTTTATCTATTTTTACTGCCGTAATATTGGTTAAATAAGTTTTTAGTAAATACTAATAAGAATAAAAATGTGTTACTGTATTATTTAGTACTTTTAACTGAAGGTATTAGTAACAATACATAATAGAAGTAGGTTACTTAGAACAGAGTATTTACAGGTCAAGGTGTACGCAAGAAAGAAGTTCTGATAAAACAAACATCAACTACAAAACTCTCAGCCTTAAACATTAAAACACTACGATCATTTGATACTCTTAAACATATATTTCGAATAAAAATGTAATAATGCCAATGCAAGGAGTATGTGTGGCCTCTGTGTGTGTGTGAACGAGCTTTAATGATTAATATCTTTCAATATAAAAAATTTACATTGCTCTGTTTGTTGTGTCAGAAAGAGTAAGACGTCAAGAAAGGCAAGAGAGTTAGGAACTAGAGTATGAATGCATTAGTAATTAACTCATGAAATATTTCTTCGATATCACAGAAGCATTATATTACTGTGCTACTTTTCATTAAAAAAAGACAAGATGAACTAGAGTTATTGATGAAAAAGATTAGCATTCAATTCATACAACGTAACTTTCTTCTTCACTGATTTAAAAAGAAAAGTACTTAGTTTTCTTTTTGCTTAATGGCTTGTTGAGTAGAATTACTCAGAATCAATACTGCTGACGTTTTCGAAAAGANAAGAGGAAAGTCAGAGGGAAAAAAATCGAATTCTCCAGGATTTTTCTTCTAAAAGAAATGAAACTGTCAAAAGAACTACAGTCTTTATTAGCTTTCGCGAATGACACGTGTAATCCAGTCCAAAAGTCAATCGAACTAAATTAAGAACTTTTCTTAGATTTTTAAATCCGTTGCTTGTTTGATTTACTTAAGGATTGGTGCTTCATAAATCAAGCGAAATGTCTGTAGTAAAAATAGTTGGATGAATTTTTCAAAAGATGCAAGTTATATCAAGGGGTTTATAATTTACATTGCATCGGATGAACCATTTTTGAAAGAAATCGTATTGAAAGACAAATTTCAATCCGCTGGAAAATATACGACTAGTAGTTTGATTTTCTACTGTTGAAATTCGAAACAATCAATACACTTTTATTGAAAACTTTTAAGAATTTTGTGAACCAATCTATACAAGCTATATACTTCTCGTAGGTCCTATAATATTAGTATGTTATCTTTTAGCAGAAAATAATAATCTGGAGAAAAGATTTTGGTACTTACGTACTATCGCTACAATGCGAACATTCAAGAAAAAGTCGCCAAGTTGGCAATCCCGATTTCGCATGTGTCGCACGCGCTCAATGAGGTTTATTCATGTGATGTCATAGTCACATGATAGTGAAATCCACGTGATTCTAGCCAATCAATTCAAAAACTCATGCGACGTCATAGTCACACTATAAAAACTATCTTGTGTTTCCAACTAATCAGTTCACGCGCTCCGGTGTTGCCAAGTTTTGCTCTTTGCAGAAACTTTCTCTTAAAAAGTACATATGTATACAAAATGCATTTTATTTAAAAGTATAAGCATAAAATACGACTTTTTTTAATTTAAAAAATTCTTTTTAAAGAAATTTTTTTTTAACATTTAAAGATCCTTACCCAAATATGAAATTTGAAATTTTATCTGAGTTTTACAAATAGAACAAGTACATTTAGTTTAATGTTTGTTTTGAATACAATGGAAAACACGTGTTTGTTTTTATCATGTGATTTCATGAATCAAGCCCATTGACAACTAAATATTTCGTTTCACATAATGTCGCCAATAAGGTTGCGATTACGAAGTACCAGGATTCCTGAGGATTGGTTGATTTAAATTAACAGTTTTCTGAGTATCTCGAGGGAAAATAGAAACTAATAACGCATTTACTTTTTTTTATTAGATGGTTAAATCTACTGAAATACAATAACTATTATTTGCCCCCATTCAGCGTTTTTAAACTAAAAGTGTACCAAACGTTAAATTTGTACAAAAAGTTACACAGGGGAATTTTTGACTTCTAAAAGAGATAAGCCAACAATTTACTTTTAAAAAAAAATTCTGTATTGTACTATGTTATGAATTGAACTTATTTATATGTTACGTGTTTAAATACTCGAATCTCTTTTAGATTACATTCCTTAAAAATAAATTATTAAGCAATTAACCTCATAGCAGAAAATATAGAATAAGAATATAATGTCCAGATCATTATATTTTGCTGATATGAAACCACACATCAGTTTTAAATCAAAGCAATTATAACAAGGAAAGAACACACAGATACATTAATGTGGTAGAACTTTTGAATCAATAGCTATATAATACTTTTAGATACAAGAACAAATATTAATTTCCTCACTACTTCAACCGGAAAAATAAGGAGATGAGAATTAAAATATATAAAAAACACATCAATAATTATGAATTCAAATTCTTATTCTAACTTTGTATTGAAAGATTCTACATGTCAGTATCTTCCAGGCAAAAAAATTCGCAAATAGGCTAAATTCATCGCTGTTCTATGGTTAAGGAGTTTAGGTGTTCTTCATTGAATTCCAAAAACCGACATTAAACTTGAACTTGTTCTCATCGTAAAATTTAACTAAAATTTCAAATTTGATTACTGGGTAAAGATGTTCAAATATTAAGAGTCTTCAAAAAATTTCGAAAATTAAAAAATATCTTATATTAGTACATGTACTCTCAAATTATGCATTTCGTTTACCCATGTCCGTTATTATTGGTGACAAATGTGTACTTTTTAAAAGAAAGTTTCTGCAAAAAGCAAAAGTTAGCAACAGCGAAGCACGTAAACTGATAGGATGAAAACACGCGATTGTATTTATAATATAATTATGACGCCACATGAATTTATGAATTGACTGATGGGGAACATGGGATTACAGTTATGGTGCAACTATGACGTTACAAGAATTTAGCCAATTACAACGATTTTACTTCGTAATTTTGAACAATGATCAGATAAGAAGATCGATACTCGAGTTAGCACCTTATTTTTTAACACTATCGGGAGATTCATCTTACTTGAAGCTACTTATTTAGCTATTTTTAAACAAAATAAAACTAATTCCAGACTTTTAATTTGCCATTTTTTTTAAAGTTGACGCTCTACCTTTTAATACAATTTATCTGAATTTTTTGCTTTAGCCGAAGGAATACAACAAAAAAATAAGCGCAAAGGGGAAAATATACAACATAATAGTTAAAACTACTAATGAAATTTAAACTATTACATTGATATTGACCCAATGGGATAAATTCGTGTGATATTTAGTCACATGATACCTACACTCACGTGTTTCGAGCCAATCAGTTCATAAATTAATGTGAAAATAATATATACATGATAAATGCAATCAAAAGTTGTCAGCCGGTTCATGCGTTTTAATGTTGCCAACTTTTGTTTCTTAGAGAAATTTTCTTTAAAAAATACAAAATTTTTAACACACCACAGCTTAAAATTACGAGGTACCAAGTTAAAATTTAACTTTTCCCTCTCTCTTCATAAGTAAGATAAGAAATAGAAAATAATGTTAAAATTGCATAAAAATTAATTCGCGCTATTAAAAATATTAAAGTGCGTAAAGCACGTAATAAAAAAACCAACTGATCTTCCGTACGACGAGATAACGGTTGAACAGTGACAGGAAAAGTGTTAATTGTGCATAGAAAAGGAATATTAGGTGCTTGTTTAGTAGCACTCTACTAAATACTCAGCGTTTTACAAAAATTCATTTTTCAAACTTTTCGGTATCTACTGGAAATTTTATTATGCGCGTCCATTCAACACCGTCGGCAAAGCAAGTCAAGAAACGCTGTACAAAAATGCCACGTTTCACAAAAATACAGTTTCGTTACAGTTAAACATATGTATAATCGATAGAGGTACACAAGTAAAAATATAAAATTGAAATATAAATTATGATAATCATTTTAAAAATTATCAGTGATTAAGTACATTTATATAAAATAAGTTTAACGTTTATTATTTAAGTTAAACATTTATTAGAATAGAATTAATTTGAATTATCTCGCACCATGCCATCTATTTCCAATTCTGAAACAGCTGACAGGTGCAGCCATCTAGTGAGGGAAAATCTTCACTAAAACTGTCCTTTACAGGAACATAAGTTCGGAGTTCTGCCTTTGGGAAGAGAAACAGAGGGCTGTGCGCAGCTCTGGTTGGTTCGAACTTCGGAAGGTACGTAACAGCAATATGGAATATTGAGAGGGGATTAATGATTAAATAAACGCCGTGAATCTCGTAAGGATGAGGTATTAAGTCTACTAAAAAAGAATTAATTCACTGTGCTGATTCGTGGAAGATTGAATAAAAAGTGTCTCTAAAGGTCATGTTGAGTAGATAGTCGTGATACAGAAACAGGGTCTGATTTGTGCTGTCATCAATAGTAGAGATTTCTAACTATATTGCGCATAGGTGAAGTAAATGGACGTGATTAGAAAATACACGTATAGTAATAGCATTTTATTTATTTTTTTTATTTTTATTTATTTATTTATTTTGAAAAACTTTTTGAAGAATTTTTATAATTGTGTAAAAAAGTTTCAAGTATAAAGTTCAAAGTTTTATTTAAATTTTACAGGTAAAACAATAAGTACAAGTTTAATGTCAGTTTTAAACTCAGTGAAAAACACATTGTTGCATTTATCATGTGACCGTCATGAATTTAGCTCATTTAATTTTTTGCTATATAATCTATACAAAGGGTCGGCAACATTTTAGTTGTGGTGTGCCAAGCCAAATTACCAATATTATTCAGTGTGCTACACAGTACGACATTTTTGAAACAATTCTATTCCCGCAATAATGCATGCAGAGTTAGAGAATATAGGTCAATTATATAGAGATTTACACTTTTATTACACATTAACTTTGCATCATTTAAAAGATATTTCTCAACAGAAAAATAAGCAGCATAAGATATAATTATTTCTTCAGCAAATTTTTTTTAAAAAAAATTAAATTGTACATATATTATGCATTTTAAAAACTATTTATTAAAGTAAGAAAACACATAAAATATAAGTATATATTTCCCTTCATTATAGTTAAAATTTTTATTTATCTTTTTATTTAATAAGAACCTAGTGCTTGAACCGCTCTACTTTCATATCGCAAAATCAGGGGTATAATGTGTGACATTCAATTTGACACAATTCTGAGCAATTAACAATTTCAACACAGTTCTGAGTTTATTAAACAATTTCTCTGCAGAATCGCAATATTTTTCAAATTAGGAAAGATTTTTTGTTCTTAAATATATAGAACCCAAAGCGGAAAGCAGAGTATATGCAATTATCTCTCTTTAAACAATCAAGTGTCTCTAGCAATGACATTTACTAATTTACAAAATAGCTATAAAATAGCTTTCAAATTTTTTTCGTAATGCCATAAATGTCCATAATTCTGATGATATTTGTCAAACAAGCTCCATCACAAAATTATCAACTTCCATCCTCTCAAAAATTGACAAATTTGTAAAGTATAGCATAGTGCAACTGGTAGTTGTACCGCCTGCCACATGTGGCACGTGTGCCATAGGTTGCCTACCAGGGGTGTAGCTACCGCCGTATCACCCGTATCAATGATACGGGGGCCCCAATATGTGCAAGTTTATAATCGTAAAATGTTATCAATATCTTCACTAACAATGCTCCCATTTTCAAAAAGGGGCCCCACTAGGAATTTTAATACAGGGCCCACCCAGGACGAACCACGCCAGTGTTGCCGACCCCTTATCTGTATGTTAGTCTGCATTCACAGTACAATATCGTGTCTAAAACCTACACTACAATATAAACTATTTAATACTCTACTATCATTTTTTTTTATCTTTCCACTCTTCAAAACAATTACAAAATTGATTTTCAGCTCTATTAAAAACCAAATTAAAGTTACGATCAAACCCAAATTGATCGAAAGTAATTAGCTGATTTCAATAAAGAAAACTAGCATGTCCTGCTGTATCTATTTATACCGAAGTCGGTATTATTATTTTTCTTTTTTTTTTTCTTTCTGTTCTTTGGCATCGCTAAGAGGGTATTCTACCAATTAAAATAAAGAAGACTATCGCTGGTTTAATTGGGTGGAATATCCAACCACTTACTTTTCTTCGGGAGATTCAATTAGAAAGCTTAATTTAAAAGATCTTCCTCCCTTTCGCTTTTGGAAGAAGATCCCGTGCGTTTGTATAATTATTTCATTCGTTAGTTCCGGTGATTGCATTCGCAGCTAAGTGCAGTTTGTTCGAATTCGAAATGGACTGGAGAGGAAATTGTAAAAAATATATGTGTATAACAAAAATAAGAATAAAAGCTCTCCATGAAATAAAAATTTTGTAGAATTTGTGGGGTTTCTTTAAGATTTTATCTGAGTCTATATTGATGTTGGGGTTTTGGAAAGTTAATGAATTCGTGAAAGTGAAATCGTTTTCTTGTTTTGGAAAATTTAATTATTGGATAAAATTGAGTTTGAGTTTATGATTTGCCACGTTTTGTGTGGAATTTGAATTAATTAAAGAAGTGAAGTGAAGTGAAACAATAATCAGGCTCGGATTCTATTTGAGTTACATTAAAAAGACAAATACAAGACTAAACATTAAGCAGCGGATTTTTCTCTGTATATACTTTTAGGTATTTTTAATTATAACATACATTTATAACCGAAGTAAATTAAATGTTTCATCACACTTATATCTTGCACTTCTTTTTCTATTTACTTAACTAAAATAAAGAGAGGTATTTTATTTTCCACCTAAGTTCACAGGGAACATAAATAAATTCATTTATATATTATTACAAATTTTGTGTAAGAGATGCTTAAAATAGTATAAATAACTTATATCTCGATGTGTAATACGTTAGTATTATTTTCTGTTGTATTTATTTTACCCTAAAACTGTAATATTTGCAAGCAACTCCGTTCTTTGTATTTTCATGGCGATACAATGGAAACTTGGCGAAATGTTGGCGATAGAGCCGGTTTTGCATTATTTTCGGCGATTACGTTCGTGACCATTCTGGTTGAGTTGGCGACCATATGGATGCTTCTGGAAATTATTGGAGAAATATATGAATATTATGATATATGACGTAAGCGGATCTTTCGAGAAAGATCCGTTTAACCCATACATAGGAATCACTCGCTAAAACTGAGTTAGTATTGTTTTGACCTTTGAAGAGTCAACTAGCATTTAACTGCTACTATTGAGCGAGTGCTTGCGAATAATCTTAAACATTACGCATTCGAATTTTTAGACACTGATAGTTGTGTCTGAAGCGCTGTAGATGGTGTGAAGACCTTCTGGGACTCATTAAGCGAATTGTAGTGCCGATTGTTTTTCTACTATAAATTTCATCGCTCTTAACCCTCCAAGCGGTCTGCACGTAAAATCCCGTCATTCTAGAGATGCTTTTTCTGCCTTCAAGCAAGATTCCCAAAAGCAGCCGAGCCACATTCTTAAAAATACGGCTCAACCGCTTTGTAGAACCCCACCTGACGGCAAAAAAATACGTGCAGTGCATTTTCGAAGCATCTCCAGAATGGCAAGACTTTAAGTGCAGACCGCTTAGAGGGTTAAAGAAATGTATTGCTCTTTGAGACAGATAGCATAAAATCTTAAAGTTTCGATCTACGGAACAATATACAGGGTGTCCCAGTTTAAAGTATCCAAAAGTTATGGTTTATTATTACAGAACTACCCATAAGAATGTAATAAACTGTTCATCCATGAATTTAAAACCTCTCCGAAATATTTTGGGTCTAGTCCGATCGGCCACTCGAGCGCGCATTATTAGGCAATCACAGACGATAAATTTGTTGCACTGACTTCATTAGTAAAGATGTTGACACGATAGTAAAAGGTGTTGTGCGTAATTTAGTTAACGGAATTTAAATCACGCCTGTACAACGACGTGTTCGATCAGAATGGAATTTCAATTCTCCGACATCAAAATCTTTCCACCAATGGGAAAGAACTTTAAAAAAGACGAGAACTTTGGTATTTCAAACTGACAGGCATCCTTAAGATTTCGTGTTGGAAAACACTGTCGATCGTGTGCATAATTCATTTTGTAGTAGTCCTGATAAGTCTATTAGGCAAACCAGTAACGACATTCCATTCTGCTCGAACACGTCACAGTACACTGGTGACTGATTTAAATTCCATTAAGTAAAGTACGCACTGCACCTTTTGCTGTGGCGTCCACATCTTTACAGATGAAGTCAGTAAGAAGTTTACCGTCTGCAATTGCCGAATAATGCACGCACGATCGGTTGATTGGAGTAGACCCAAAATGTCTCGGAGGTGTTTTCAATCCACGGGTGAACAGTTTATTACATTCTGATAAGTAGCAGTGCTTTAGCTTGGTGCCCTATGTGAGGAGTTGCTTCATCTTACATAAAGGTAGTGGCTTGCAAACATAGTCGTTCCTGTAAGACGGAATTATTAACGATGACAGACGCGTGCTGAATGATTCGCTGGCTATGACTGCAAGTTTATATAGAGGTTTTACGGATTTGCATAAGGATTATTCAATAGAAACCACCTGGTGGTCCAGATTTGTACTTTTTTCTTATTGCAGAAATCTTTCTTTCCCCCATTGTCCATATAGCATATACAGTCAAACCTGTTTTTGTGTGGTCTTTTTTTATACGATTTCCTTTTTGTGCGATCTTTTTTTATGTGCGATATTTTTTTATGCGGTGTATGAATTTCAATGGCTTTGGCGTCACTGTAATGTTTTCTATCTATTTACCAGTGGTGTAACGGATAATGTTAGGACCCCCTGTAAAAAAAGTCAGGTTCTTTGCCTGTAATATTTTATAAATTTGGTAAATACGTATTTAGCGTTAGTCAAGCCTTGGACCCCTAGAGTACTGCTCCCCCCCCGTGATGCGGGGATGTACGTTACGCCACTGAAATGTATACACTTCAAGACGCTCTGTTCATTTGTTATAAAAAAGTCTCCCGGCAATGCGCATTCAGTTGCTTTTTCTCAACGCTCCAGCAGCCCACGCGTGATTGAAGACGAAACTTTCAATGACAATGACATTATCAATAATTTGATAAATTATGAAGACGAACAAGAAACCAGATTCTTTGAGAGGATAAAAATAAGCAGATATCCAGCTTTCCAACAATTTGGAAAAGCATTTTCTTAAAATAGATACCTGTTAAGAAAGGAGTATAAAATTCCAAAAAGGGCTTCAATCATGTATAGCTGGTTATCGTGACATTTACAAGCAACTGTGTGTGACCACCCGTCCTTCGTCACAAAAACTTATCTCTCACTTTATGTTACCAAAAAATAAATCAATTGAAATTGTACCTTTAAGTGACGAAAGCGATTTTGAACTTATTCGTTGCAGGACTTTGAATTAGGATGAGTAGCAATGAGTTATGTATGTGCATTTTGAAAACTTATCCGTGTATACAATGAGAAACTATATGTTTTTAAAATGTTTCCATGTGTAATATTTTATTATTTATTTGGTTATGGAATTATTAATATTATTTATTTGGTTATTACATAAATTTCGTAAATAATTGGTTATTACATAATTTCGTAAATATTTTATAAATGCGACTTTATTTTTATGCGGTCCTATCCACCGCATAAAAAAAGTTTTTTGTAGTATTTCCACGAATTAGTTTGTTTATATGTAAGAATTTATGAAATGTTTGAATATTTATTTTTGAATATAACCAAAACAGGTTCAACTGTATTCCAAATTTCATCAAAATCCAATAAGCATAACAGGTTATATAGGCTTCTTCAATTATAACCACCCGGTACAAACCTTCAGAAGTTAACACGACGATTGCAAATTCAAAATAACAGCCTTAACTGGAACTGTTTCTTCCTCAATTCGAAAAATTATTCACACAATAATAAATTTTTGAAAAAAAAACTTAGAAAAATATTTTATCTTCAAAAAATGCACTGTTACTAACTAGCACGCATTTCAGAATTTATTTAGTTACTCGTATGTAACAGAATAAAGCTTTTTGTTTCATCTTCTGTTACATAATTCCCCCTGCGACACTTTTTTCCCTCTACATGAAGATATAAACCTTGAAATATTACAATGTTTTTATTTCTAACGTTCTTACATTCCAACCACCTTACAAGCCGACTTCAGAAATAATTATACCAGCTAGTATTATTCATATACCAGTTATTTTCCCTCGTCAGGGAAAAAAAGTTTAACACCTGAAATATGAACAGAGACCCTTAGTTATTTAATTCAATCTCATAAATAATTTCGTGTAGTGTTACGCAGGTGGGCGTCTTCCAGTTCTTTCTTTTGCAGAGTACATGACATGTATTATTCTTCCTAATTACGTTAGTACCATGGTTCTGTAAAAATAATGCAACAGGAATTAATGACGCAATTAATCTACTTGCTGATATTTCATGACAAGATCTCGCGCGATACTTGAATAGTATTTTATTGTGTGCTACGTTTAGCTATTGTTAGAAGATTGTGTTTTTTAATAAAAGGGTTATGTTGTCGTTTTTTTTCTTTGTGTTTGATAATGGCAAATAAGTGACAAGGAATGTGGTTAGATTTATATAAACTTCATAAATGAGTGTTATAAGGATCTGTTTGTGGATATCCAATATGGGTTTGATGGCTTGTTAAAAGCTTTTTTGTTACTTTCTATGCAGTAAGTTGGGTTGAGTTTCTTTCCCGGGAACCCGAGAAATCATAGGGTATTTTCTTTTTCTATTCCCGGGAATCACCGGGACCAAAACACGCTGAAATAGTTTGTTGGCAATGTTTGAAAGATTTTTTAGAAATAAAGTCAGCAATTTTAAAAACATTAATTGGCTATAAAGAAGAACAAATGATGGTTAATGTAGAATTTGAAACTGTGACTACAATTGTATCAGGCTTAAAGCCAGTAAAAATTGGCCTAGAAAAATTATGCAGTCGAAATGGAACTTTGCTAATTACAGTATGTTCTTTCGTTATTGGAAAATTAAACGAACAAAACTCAGAGTTTGCGAAAAGTATGAAATATTCTCTAATCCAAAGAGTTAATGAGAGATACTAGATTTTTTAATAGGATTAGTGCAATACCTGAATTTTGGGAGAAAATACGAAGCAGCTGCAGTTACTGTTAATATTTCGCGATTGCCTAGTAAAAATTGTTTGGTTAGACAACCCCAAATGATAGAGAGAGGGACAAGGCCTTTCTGCGAAGAAGAGGAATCAATATCCAACTCTTCGCACTCAGAAGAGAGCATGGAGATTTTGAAAGAAACTGACTTTGGACGAAAAATTAGAGAAAGCAATTTACTCTAAAAACAAGACTTTTATATCGTTCAACCAAGAAAAATACTAGTTTCAACAAAATAATGAAACAAGAGATGCAGTTGTTCGACTCGACTGAAAATCCATCACCAAATATTATAAAACTATGTGAGGCTTCAAAAACAATTCCTCCAACGACAGTTGAAGCCGAGAGAGCATTTTCTGCTGCCGGATTTTACATCCCAAAGCTTAGAACTAGGCTGAGTGATGAAAGTATAAATTCCTTATGCTTTCTGAAATCCTATTTTAAAAAAATGAATAATCAATTTATTATATATTTTTGTATTTTTTAGCTCATTATATGAATAAGTATTAATTTTGGAATTTATATGAATCCTTATTTTATATAATTATTATTGATTTTATTTAAAAATAACTCGTTTTTAAATTTTGTGAAATTTTGATGTATTCTTGGAAATTCCGAGAACGGCAATTACATTCTCTGGATTTCTCGGACATTCCCGCGAATGGAAAAACCCGGGAAATCAGAAACCCTAGTGTTGGGAAAGGAAATAGGAGCAATAAGAAGCCATTATAATTAGAAGATTGAAGTGAAATATTCTGATACTAATAAGTAAAATTAACAATTAAATATGTAACCAAATTTGCTTGTGTAATGTAGAAAATACTAAATTTATATGAATATATAGTTCTATCAAAACATTTAATATAATCGTTATTTTAACTTCTCTCAAATTGGATCTGTCTTAGAGTAGCATCGCTTGAAAGTAAAAACTAGTAAATGAATAAAATCAGTTATAATAAAAGCTTTGTACACATGGAAACCTGAATAGTTGAAAGAAAAAATTAGGTAACGTTATAAACAATCATTCACAGCTGTGATATTTAAAATTATTTAACCCGTGGCGCCATCTTGTGACAGTTTGCAGTAGAAAAAATAAGAAAACAGAGTCGAAAGAAAATATCCGAACAAGAATAAAAACGTAATAGGAAATAAGAATACAAAAAACAATAAAATTAATCAAAAAAAATTTTATTTGTCACGAAACTTAAACTTATTAGAAACGTAATATATATATACAGTCGACTCTCGCTAATTCAAACCTTCGATAATACGAGCCTCTCGTTAATTCGAAGTATATGCTCAGTCCCAAGAAAAACTCTTGATATTTCGAACTAAAGCAATACGTTATGGTACACTTAATATTTCGAAGTAAAATATGTGGCTGCCAGAATACAACACTCGATAATTCGAAGTGATCTAATAAAACTCTCGACAATTCAAACACTCACTATCATGTACAGTCCTGTAGCCAACGGGCTGGAGCTCATATGTTTTGTATTGTATTGTCTCTACTTGTAACGTAGCTCCTTAGATGACCATTGGAGTTGACTCCGGTAACTCTGGCAGAAGTTAAAGTATCACTAAACAAACAATGCAACTCTTTCCTTAAAAATCATGTTGATGCGGAAGTTTTTCAAGCTTCATTTATTCTAGAAAAATCTACTGATTAAGTTAAATTGAATACCTTAAAATTATAACAGAAATTAATGATGTACAGTATGTATTCTTTTAATAGTTGTTTTTAATACATAAATGTATTCTTTCAATGCAGGATTTTTAATATGTATAATATTTATACTGTATAATATGTACTTTTTAAAAATTCTTTAAAATAATTTTATGCATATGTACAATTGTTGCTTTATTACATAGTTTCAAATTTAAATGAAATTAAAAAAAATTCCTTTTCGTGTATTTTGGGAGATTTTTCCTACCATCTTGATAATTCGAAGTTTTTCCATTGGTCCCTTCAACTTCGAATTATCGAGAGTCGACTGTATATCACAGTATATGGATTCCGATACAATATAGTTATTGTGTTTAAATATTTTAAAATTTCAATATCCAGCACTTGTTTTTAACCATTATGTTTATTTTTATATCACAGTGATGTATATTTTTTCCCCAAATTATTTTTGCCACTCTTAAAGTTCGATTTCTTCTTTCAGGTGAAGGACAGGACTCTGGCAACTGCGGCAATTGCTTGACTTCGACTCTAACCACCTTCGCACTAATTGTTCGTGTTCTCATCTTTTACCTATAGTACAATCTCAGAAAGGGGGTTAGAGCCACCTGAATTTGCAGAGCAACCTGGTGGGCCTTGTTTTCTTCTGTGCCGACGAACTAGTATACAGGCACGGAACTTGGAGCACGACTTTTTCCAGGACTTGTCTGGATTTGTGCAGTATTAACACACAGTGGGGGGATAAACTCAAATTATATCTCAGTGTGCAATGTGCCAAAATGTATTTAAAAAATTGAAGTCGGTGTTGCTGTGCTTGTGTTATTTTTTGACCGTTAATTTGCTGTTCTGCATGATATACAATTGTGTTGTTATCGTAGTGATATGTGTATTTTTTGAATATATGTGAAGAAAAAGGCCGTGTAAAATATAATATAATAACGTTTTTTATTCCCCTCGAAATTTTACAAATTTTCTTTGAAGAATATTCTTTCAGAAGTTTATTTGCACAAGTTAATCGTTTTCCTACATGACATTTTTTTAGTGTCTAAAATTGTCTTGCATTTTCTAGTCATCTTGAATGAACTCGTTTCAAAGCTTTTAGTATTTATTATTTTTTTTATTTTTTTTATTTCTATGATGTACTAAACTTTTATTGTAAGGATTCAAAGGAAATTTATGTATTTATTTTATACATTTGTTATTTTAATTATTACCACTAATATATACTTATATAACAGGAAATGGAATTTATAAACATTTAAAGTGAAATAAAACTTCATGTACTATAGAGTACATGCTAAATTTCAAACGATTTGCTGTTAATTGAATCCAAGATTAGGAAAATTCTTTGAAAAAAATGCTTAAGGGAAATTTTGTTAAAAGCTCTTTTGTTACTGTTCTTTTTTTAATGAAAACCAAGTTTGTTAATTAAACTTTCAGATAAAAGGCTTCGATTAATCAAACAAGTAAATCAACATAACATATATATCTTACAATCAATTGATAAACAGTTATTTAGTGTTACTGTATTTATTTTATACACTTATTAAAATTTAAATGTAACAACATTTAACAAAGTAGGCTATGTATTTTGAGGAATAAAGTGTTTGATGAAAATAATAGTTTATTCGTAAAAAACAAAACAAAAAAATTCAATAATTTTGTAATGAAATTAAAAATTAACGCAATACCGCACGTGTTTAAAACATTTGATAGGTTAATGTTTCTGTACAATATTTACAATTTTTAAATTTATTTTTATAACATTTAAAAAATTCAATTAAAATTTTAAGTAATTCATTTTAGCTATAAAAAAACTAAAATAAATTGTAGCCTGAAACAAAATAAAAAGAATACTTTAATAATACTAAAAATACTTTAAATCAAGAATCTATGCAAAAGCCGAAGTTATAATCCTCCATAAAATGAATTAAAAGCATAACTAAAAATATTTTAGTGTTCTTGTGTTAAAATATTCTTCTACCTGTTTTAATTCTTGAAAAATTCTACGGAGCCATTTTTTTTCTTTCTAGAATGAAATTAATTTTACTCTCTAAGCTGCATTTCATTTTCATAGTAATGAAATTAAATATTTCTTTTAAATTATATGCATTGCACTGAGTGTTACTTTCATTAATTTTCCCATATATATATAATTCATTGAAAAAAGGAAAAGAAAAATCTAATAATTACCAAAATATCAATCATTTAAGACTACCTTTTCCCCCAATAATCTAATTGCTGACGCCACTAACAGAAAACTTCTCATGTTTTTTTTTTTTTTTTTTTTTTTTTTTTAAAAAAAAAAACATGCCAATTATAAATGGGGACTAATAAATTTAAGTAACTTACGACGAAATGACTTTATATTTACTCTTCTTAAGTACTCAAAAACCCAGCAATTAATATTTTTCGCAACTAATCATTTCTAAAAGGATTTTTTTGAAAAAAAAAGACTGAAATATTATTTGCCAAGAATCTCTTGAATAATAATCCCTATATTCTTTTCTATATTTCCTTCTAAAGGTTTCTATAGAACATAAGTTAATACCGTTCTTTGTATAATTTTTTTTTACTCCTGTATTTTCATTTCACATTGATTCTTCCAAAGCAAATTTCTAAAAGTTTAGTCCTTCTGCGTTAGAAAATGGCTCAGACGGTTTTTTTTCGGTCTCTTAACCGTTCCATTTTTCGCTTGAGTGAGTTTTATTAAGGTGGTAGTAGTGTTCTTGAAACTGAATTTCTGCTTATTCTCGCAAAACTTATAATTCAAAAGGGCTTTTTCTCTTTCTTAACGTGATTCAAACACACTTAGCTTTGGAATACTAATACAAATACTTGAAAAATTCGCCTTCATCAGCAAATTAGATTCGTCTCTTTCACGATCATTAAGATTTCAGAAAGAAACCTTTTAAAAAGATGAAAAATAAGATTATTTATTAATTGGAATATTCTTAATCTTTCAATTAACTTGTAACGTGTTCTTTTTGGTTTCAGAAAAAAATAATAAAGACTTCTGTAGTGTTTCTTGAAAGAAAGTATTCTTGAAAGAAGTTTTTGATAAATTCAAGCAGACGATGAATTTTCGTTCTGTAATTTAGAATGCGTTATTTTGGAAATTCTTCATATCTTTTTGAAAATTCGAATTATAATTTGTTTTATATAATGTTCTTAAAATCCCATCTTTGCGGTTTTCTTGAACTTTTTTCATTATACTTTTTTTTAAAAAATTGTTCTATTAAAAATTAGGTCATTGAGAATATTTTTCAAAGAAACTGTAAATAAAATGAATTGTCTTTAGTTTTGTGGTCTGAATCATGTTATTTTCCATAGTAAAAAATAGACCAAATTCCTACAAAAACTCCTTGAAAAACTTTTGTTTACTAATTATACTAGCTTATATATATATTATGTATCTTATATTGTGTAGTTTAAATTATTTCTTCTTGTAATTATTACTGGTATGTATAATATTTTGTATAAAAAAAAATTGTACAATATTGACTAATCTAAAAAAGGAATATTGATATATTTTGTATTATCGGTATTTTATTATAGTTTTGTTAGTTATATTTAGTTATACAATAATAGTTTTAGGAATGAGCATGAAATGATTTGTGTTATACAATGTCAGAAGATATATAACATTATTCTCACATCCTTGTTAAGTTTTTTCCAATTTTAGTATATTTTTTGCCCTTATGTGTGATTTAAAACTAATTATACTATTTTTCTTCAGAATTTTATATATCTTTAAAAGATTTAAATATTTTATTTATTGTGTAATATATATGTACCACTGTTATTCATTTTATAGTTTTTGTTGATTTTCTATCAACTATTTTTTTTTTATCATGTTATACTTTGATATCTTTAAATGTTTAGTATCTTCCTTTTATTGAGTCAAACTATATTTGCCTTTTTTGCTAATTTCCAATGGCTTTTTTTAAAATTTAATTGGTATTTTACCTTTTTTATCCTACTTTTTTTATTTTGCTTGCTTGTTTCTATTATAACAGATGAAAATGGATATTTTGGAATATGTGTATTAACCTTAATATTTTATGTTTGTTATGATTCGGAATTCTTGAAATAAGTTGGTGCAAAAATAATATTACATAATAATTTTATTTACGGGTAAAGAATTATAATAATGATTGATATTTTTAAAAAAATCACAAGGCGATGACTAAATTGTAAATTATACTACAAATGCTATATTACATTTCTAACAAGCATCAAATTGCAAGTAAATTATATTAAAAATATTATCTTAGACTTATTTCGATATCCGGCATCAAAATTACTATCTTTTCTCTGTAATTGCAATAAATTATGAAACAATCAGTTAATGGCATTTACTGTAATGTATAAATATATATATACATATATATATATAACGTACTCTGTGTGTTTTTTGTACGTCCTGTGTTTTTGCTGTATATAAACTTCATTTTATTTCGAATAATACAAAAGAATTGAAATTTCAGTTGCAAATATTTAAATTAAAATATTAATAATCAGTCTCTTGCGATATTTTTCGAAAATAAATCCCAATTTAATTTGTTTCCTCATTTGATTCTGAATTTTACATAAAAGAAATATTTTTTTTTTCCTTTTTACTTAAAAACCAGAAGTACGAGTTAACATTTTTAAATCACTCTTTAATATTTCATTTAAAAAAAATTCATTTTCTGTAAATAAGAACAAATTTAAAATAAATAATAAAAGTATTCTTATGTATTCCTATTAAAATCACCTTTCAAAGAGATATATATTTCATTTCGCTACACATATTAAAATCTATGTTAAAATCCATAACACATTTTAGGAGAACTTTGCTTAAGCAATTCATTTTTTAATGGTTATATATGTGTCTGGGATTTGAGATAGTAATAGAACTAACTATTTTTCAACTCTTTGTTTTATAGTATGAACCTATAAATAGAGTGTAGATTTTTAATTCAATATGTTTCTTCGGTAGACTTTGTTTATTTTACACAATATTCATCTGGCGGTGGTTCGTTAAATCTGTTTAAAAGCTCAACATTAAATAAGATTTTTTTAAAAAAAAAATGCCTCCTGCATATTAATAAGCTTCATGGTTTTTTTTAATGAGCAATAATGATTTTATAAAAGAATTTGAATTATTAATAAACGATAAAAGAACAATTTAATACTGAAAATCATGTAAATTTCATGAAGTGGAAGATTTTGCTTACATACTTGAAACGGTTTATAAAAATCAGAAGTTCTGTTTATCATCATTACGAATTTTTCAGCCGAAAACCTTCTCGTAAAAAGCTTTCAATACAAATAACCTCCTAGAAGTTTAAAAAGGAGGTTTTTAAAGTTCAAAGAAATAATCGAAAAAATTCGTTTTAGGAGTTTTACCTGTTCAGACTATTCTAACTTATGATTTATTTACTTATGTACTTTTAAGCTGAAGTGCAGTTTCTAAAATTCTAAAATCATTCGAATGTTAAATAAGTAAATTAATCTTACAAATTGAATAATGTATATATTTTAGCATTACTTTATACCGAGTAAATTATTTTTATGGGTTGTTTAACGAGGCTAAGAAACTTTAAAGAAATATTCCAGTTAGATAAACATTCAGTAGTAGTATAAATATATTTGGATTTTTTTTTCAATTCTTTATAACTTGTAAACTTATTAGAACCTTTCAACTAATTTAAAGCCATTTGGTGCAGTTTTTGCATGTCATTTTGAATCGTGTTGCTTTTTCCGATTATTTGTATTTAATGCCTTTATACAAATACTGCTCGTAATTTGATTTAAACACGGTACCGCATTTGGTACCTGGGCAAAATGTTTCAGTTAGTGTCCAGTTCTCATAATAGACAAACTTATCAAAACATATTCTAACGTATGATTAGTAAACATTTAATACTCTAAGGCAGTGGTTCTCAACCTTTCTTTTGGTTGCGGTACACTTTAATAATTTCAAAATTTGTCGACACACTAACAATAAAATAAGTTTAAAAGAATTTTACTTATCTATAATATACTATGTAAACGAGAGTTTATGATGATAATTTTCGATGTTAAATAAAATCATTCGTGTGACAAAGACATCAAAATCTTTATTGGGTAATTAATTACAAATTAATTATAAGAATACATTTAATACGAAATTTGAGTTTGATGATTCCTGATAATTCCGCCCATATTTGGGCGTAAAAATGATAATGCCACTCTCACATCTCGTCATCTAGATTTCAAAAAGTTTCGATCTTTCTTTTTATTTTTATATGAGTTAATGCTGAAAGTCCAAATTCACGCAAATTAAATGTAGTAAATTGAAACAATATTTTAAAAGCTTTTCTTGTCTGTATAGGGATAATCGGGACTGATTCATTCGAGAATGAATTAATTGACTCTTCCGAATGTTATGAAATTAAATCTCGATTATTACAGAACGAAATTAGTTCTTCCGCTTCATTCAAAGTTTATTCATATACAGATGTATCCGTTATTACAAATGGATTTCGAACCAAGTCAGCCTTTTTAATGTATAAATTTGGGAAATAATGAATAACTCTCTCTCCTATATTGTAGTAAAATAGTCAATAACAATTCTATAAATAGTTTATTCTTATAATACGGCCAAATAATTCGGTTCCGGATTTTTTTTTTCCTGAGAATTAATTTTAAAAAAATGTGGTGGTGCATTTCAAGAATTTGGTGGCACAGTGGTTGAGAATCACTGCTCTAATGTATTAGATTTTATTAGTTTAATTTTTGACTCGCCAGTAAGAATTAAATTATTATAAACTTACGCTCAAGATGAATATTCAAATTCTTTATCGCTAAATGATATAAAATCATAATTTAATATTTAAAAATTAATTTTTATCTTATACGTTAAGCAGAATAATTTTATGGTACACAGTTTAAATAAAAATTGTTCAAATATTTGATTTTATCAAGTGTTTTTTCTAAAGTTTAATCCTCGTTCATTAATCCTGTTTCAAAATTATGAGATCAGTCGTGGCTTCTAAAGCACCGTTAATTTAACGTGATACTGACGGTTAGAGCAATTACAAGTTCATGTACTATTTAAAAGTATTTCATACGGTAAAGTAAATTAATTAATCCCTTCTTATTCTCATTTTAATTTCGTAAATATCGGATGTTGCTTAACCATTTTACACTATTTTTAATTTTTCACAAAAAACTGAGAATTTTCAGTGTGACTTAGAATTGATGGCGGTTTAGATTCGAATAAATACGGTATTTCCTTAAATTATTCAAAAATCAAGCCTCTACATTAACTTTATGGTTACAGGAAAGTGGCTTGAGTCAAAAAACCGAATTATTTCTTATATTTAATGACAATGAAGTAAGAAATTTTAAACAGAACACTAAAAATGTTTCAATGTTCCATTAACTGTTTATATTTAATGAACAAAAGGAGTATTCGGTTTAGAAATGCACTTTCTAAAATATTATTGTTGTCTGTTCCGAGTTTCTGAAATTAAAGATTAATTCCTGATGAAGAATTAAAATTTTCCTTATTATTCCCTAAATTTTTCCCTACGTAGGAAAACGAAATAATTTTGAAGCATACGGATAAGTTTCTACAACTAATTTCGGTATACTAATATATACTCAAATGCAATATTGTCAGTATTCCCCCCCCCCCTCCCATTTTACTTTCAAATAATCCTACTAATACCACTTACACATAAACCAGCAACTATTCGAAACAATTATCATGACCCAAACCTTATGTTTTTCATGTCAACAACATGCGTGTAGTTAATTTTTTTTATGTTCTACTATAATATTTATGCTAATCATTCTGTTATTGGTATCATCTGACCACGGTAAGATTTTTTCTTCCTCATCAAGTAGCATGGCGACCTATGGAGAGATTCGTGTAAACAAAGAACATGTACTATACCATAAAATGAACTATACCTAAAGCTATATATCAATATTTAGCAAAACTGTAAGTACTACTGTATGTGAGCTGATATTTTATGATGCTATAATGCGCGATTTGCAGCGTTATTAACCAAGAACAGTGCTGTTATGTGCTGTAACATACACCTTCTATACCTACTCCTCTTTCCTCTCCTCCTATTGTATCTCTATGTATCTCTGTATATTTTTTACTACCTTTTACTTCACTTGTGATATTTCCTATCTGTAATTGTGGTCCTGTAGATGCCGTAACAAAATGTGGTTTAGAAAGAACATTGGAATGATTTGGTTTTCAATCGTGAAATGATAAAATAAATAAAATCTTTTGTACATTCAATGAGTAATTTAATCTCGATATCTTCAATTAGTTCATGTTAAAAATAGATTTTACTGTTATTTTTTCCTTTTTTTATGAAGCTGTAAACTTTAAATAAATATTATAGTTTGCTTTTATGGCAAGTGCATAATTTTTCAGCACAATTAAAAGGATTTAAAGGTAATATTTGTAATGAGAAACATATCCCAAATTTCTGATCAATTGGGTATTGTTATTTTAAAATGCTTTGACAGACTTTATTTATCAAGTACTAAATTATTAGTTTTCAACTGTGCACAGTAGTTAAACGAATTAGAATTTTATATCAAGAAAAGAAAAACTAAATATTTAATAAAGAGAAATATTCAAAACATTGCTTCGTATAATCAAAAACTAAGGGTAAATTATTAGTTTGAACTAAAAGATATCCATTATAGATAATTATTAGTAGTAACTAAAAAAACGCGTGCACTATTTTTTTTATACTACAAATTCAAAATTTCATTTAATTCAAAATTATTAACTATTTGAAGCAAAATAATTGTTTAAAATTTTAAAATAAAGATAAGAGTAAAATTATTTCCAAAGGAAGTAGTACTGTGAATTATAAAAATAAAATTAACTTTATCCACAATGTAGCGTATTTTTGATAAATCAGAACAGCAAAATTGACTCGATTCGTTAACATCTTTAGTAATAACAACAAATCAATTACTTTAAAAAAACTTTAGCAAATATACTATTTAAAAACAGATTTCACAAACATAAAATCAATCTTGTCTTAAAGATTTTTTTCAAATATTTCGTCCATATATTCAAAACAAAATATTTACGATGCATATTTGGAATTTTGTAATACACGATAGAACAAGTACAGTAAGACTCCCGCTTAACGCGCTGTTTCGGTTTAGCACTCTTTTATTTCAACCCGGGGATTCCCCGAAATTGTAGGTTTCAAGATATGTACATAACATATCTGAAACAGTGTAGTTGTGTTTCTTGTTTGGTGCGGTGCTGTACGAACGCATTTTTATCATTTGAAACATTTGTTGACATTATTGTAAATATAAATTTATATAATACTATAACGATTAATACAGTGACAAATATTATGATCTTTAGTTTTTATCATGGAGTGATGATGAAAAACAAGAAAAGAAAGCAACCAGAAGGAGCATTTCACTGGAAACTAAAATGCAAGTGATTAGAAGATTAGATTCTGGTGAACGTCCATCTCAAATTAGTGATGCATTGAATTTGGCAACTTTAACAAGATGCCTTTTTGACAAAAAGGAAGAAAATTGGAAACACAGAATAGATTGATTGATCTGACTGACTTACAATTTTATTTGTTTTTATATGTATATATATTCGTTTATATTGTTTTTATTTTTGTAAGAAATAAATGCTTGGTTTTATTTTTATTTAAAAAAAACATAATTATTAAATTTAATACCTAACCAAATTTCTATCCATCTTCCCCTAACCCCATTATTTACATGTTAAGATAGCCTCGTTTAGCGCTGTTTCGCATTACGCTCTACTTTGATGGAACGTATCCCCCGCGTTAAGCGGGGTCTTACTGTGTACGATTTCTCAAACAGGTACCAGTTCTATTCAGCAAAATTATCTTAGGAAGATATTAGTAACGATTAATAACTTATGAAAAAAATTAAAAATAACTCTTATGTATAACATTTCGTTTAGTACCAATTCTAACCATGTTATTTGTTTGCGAATAGAAATTTCTTTTTTGAAAAATATTGCTATCATCGCTGTTTCAGGATTGTCTAAGCGATAAGGTATGAAAATTAAACATCTAAACCACGTTTTGTTCATCTCCCTCCTAGCCTACTCCTTCAGCTTTTCTAACTTTTTGTCAACCCTCCCCACCTCTTTCATATCTTTGTGAGTCGATATCATCACTGTGCTTGTAAACAGTTGTTTTTCGACGAATTTCTTTCTTGTGATAAAAAACAACCTTCATGTACAATAAATCCTCAGAGTTTTCGAAAGTGTGTTTGTCTTTCTTTCATCTTTCGCAACACATTATTCACTTCACAATTCACACAACACAACAAAATCTTCAGCTTGAAACACTTCTTTTTTTTCAATTCCTACTATTAGTTTACGCTCTCCCTATATGTATATATCTTGCTTAAATTTTCAACTTTTTATTCCTCCACTGAAGTTCAAATGCATTTTTTAAACTTGCAGTGGATGGCACTTAATGTTTATACAGTTTTTCAAATATCAATTCATTAATTAAATTTTATTTTTTAATTTTAAATTTATTCTGCGCTATTTCTGACGAAGTTACAACTAATTACAACAGATGGTGCCCCACAAGTTAAAAAATATTTTTTAAGCTTGTAGTGGATGACATGATATTAATACAGTTTTTACAAACATTTCATTAATTAAATTTAATTAACTGAAATAAGTTTTTTTCTTTGTTGACCTAAGTAGGAATTGGCTTTAAGGTATCCGACTACGTTCGGAACCATGATTTTAAAAAAGCGCATAAATGGATAATTTTCATGATATTTAGTGTCACTTAGATTAGAATACATGTATAAAATTGTTTTAAGGACATTATGACAAAAAAAATTATTTAAATACAATATTTTGGCAAAAAATTAACTTAGAATAACCTTTTCCCCCAAATGTTCTCCTTTTGTAAAAAATGCTTCTATTGTATTAATATTTTGCCTGTATTCAGCTCAGACCTCTGTACAGAGGCTCAACTAGAATTTTTGAAATGCATAACTCGGAAGTCGGTTTATCCAAGTTTTACGAAAACAGAAAAGGGAGAAATTTTAAGAAAATATGCCGATAATTATTTCAAATGAGTGTAACTCTAAAAATAATGTGAATTTTTTAAAAGTCATAGTTGACCCTCTGTACAAAGGTCTGAGCTATATACAGGCAAAATATTAATACAATAGAAGCATTTTTTTTACAAAAGGAAAACATTTGGAAAAAAGGTTATTCTAAGTTAATTTTTTGCCAAAATATTGTATTTAAATAATTTTTTTGTCATAATGTCCTTAAAACAATTTTATACATGTATTCTAATCTAAGTGACACTCAATATCATGAAAATTATACATTTATGCGCTTTTTTTTAAATCATGGTTCCGAACGCGCGTAGTCGGATACCTTAAGAAAAAAAAATTATATTACTTGTTTTAAACATAATACTCATTTTATGGCATTCAGATTGTAACACATTGTTTGTCTTAGCTCTGAAATACATCTGATGTGTCATCCAATTTCATAATAGAGTTTTGGGTAATACAATCTAAAACCTTCTCCTCTGTCTTCTTAAAAAATAAGTTGAATTCGTAAACTTAAGATACTACTTAATAGAGCTTAATAATAAAAAATGCTTCATAGACTAAGACGCTGCAATATTCTGTTGTTTAATTATAGTGTCAAAAAAACAATTTGGAAAAGAGAGAGAGAGGAAGAAAGAGTGGAAATTTTATCGTAAAATTTTTTAATTATTCTCTTCCAAAAAAATAAAGTTTTAAACCTGAGGAGATTTCAAGTAGATTATATTTATCTATCTCTATCGCTTCTATATATGTATAGAGAGAGAGTATCCCGGAATTCACGCAAGAAGCAATTTTCATAAAAAAACAAGTTTACAACAAGAAATTGTAAATTTTTTTTATTGATTCATAGGGCTGTTTGCGCCAAAAGTACGAGAGCCTGGACTAAACGCAAAACACATTTTCAAACACACAAAAAATGCCTCCATTTTTATGAAAATTTGCATCATTGTAATTCGTGCATCTGGTTATAGTATAGCATTTTCAAAATATTCCATAAAAATTATTTTTACGTTTCAACATGTAAAGAGATACCTCGTTTAACATTACGGTATAAGAGTAAAAATTCGAAACATATTTTGTACCAGAAAAAATGTGTAAATTCAGTTAAAAATGAATAGTATGATGAAATATGCTGGTCTCTATAGGATAGAGAAACCAGAATACAGTAATAATGTTGGAATACTTCTTTATACGAAAATATCTTCCAAATCTAGGTCTTATTCGTTAACGTTGCACCGTAGACAGCTATAAAGTATACAGTATAGGGTTACATATACAGTACAGAGAAAATAGTATTACGGATATAGCTACGATTTTGCTGGCACATAAAGCATTCTTAGTCAAAATTTTCCACGGTCGTTTTGAATAAATATGGCTAAATTTTCTTCTTTAAGACGTGAACTGTCTTGTAATTGTTTACATAATCTTTCTCTTCAAAATTCCTCAAGGAAGAAGCTTGACGCTGCTAAAGCGCAAGATCTAGGCGGTCAATTCTGATGACGAAAACGGGAAATTACACGACCAGGACATTTTTAAAATATTGCTCAACAAAGAAAACGTATTGCTCTTTCGTATAATGGTACATTTTTAATAACCCTGAACTATCACCTGTCAGGTGGTATTTTTTTTTTTTTATTTTGTTGACAACACTTTATCACAAAAATTACGTTAAATCCAAATCTTACGTGAATTTTGGGACAAACCTTATATATAACGGAGAAAAGTGAGTTACACTTATTCACTAGAACTATAAAACCTACAGACTTCAAATTTGGAAGGCACTTTCCTTTCATTGAACAGAGATCCACTACGCGAAAGGTGGTTTTGTGAAAATTGATCTCTAAGGAGGGTTATTATGGGGCGTTTTAGATAAAAATTCCCCTTTTTTAACTATTAGGCTTAGACATAAAATTTGGCAAGCATGTTTATTTTGTTGAGTAGAGATCTAAACATGGATTTTGTGGAAATCCACCCCGGGGGAAGGAGTTCTAGGAGCGTTAAAAAACCTTCTACTTCAGTTTTAAAAATTCACGTCCTGTCCTTTTTAAATAAAGAGATGAGGGCTATAAGAATGGGGTTTTTTCAATAAAACAATATATATATGTATATAATAAATATATATATGAAACGTCGTGGCGAGTGATATAATTTCTTATAATTAATTCTTTATCATTTGGCCACTAGTAGAAGTGAGTGTAGAAGATTTTGGATGGATTTGGAGTCATTTTGTGGCAGAGTACTCCATTTTATATTTCATTTAGGAGACGGCACAACAAAGAATACAAAAACTCACTTAAGCAACAGACATTAACATAACATTATGGAAAATAAAAGGTGCAGCGCGAATTTTCCAGAGTCTCGGTTTTTATATGAAACACAGACTAGAAGTTCCAAAATTCACATGACTTCCGTGGACGGATCTTGTGATTGGTAAAAAGATCGTACTAGGGTATTTCATGAAGGATAATTAAAACAAGCTGTGGTTTTGATTTCTATGAAATAAAGTTCCGATTGCGTCCCTTTAGGGGGGTAAGCTAACAGTTAATTATTTACGTAAAAGTCCTGGAAGTTCAGGACCTTTACTAATTATAAAGGTTGAAAGGTGAAATTATAACGTGAATTTATATTATCATATATATATAAACCACATATATTTATACAACATGTAATACTCAGCAAATCGACCTGGTAACGCCTAGTATATATACATACAAAAACCTTTTATTTCATTGTTTTGAAAAAACACTACTCTTTTTTTTTTTACGTGGCAAATGTTACATACAATCAAATTAATTTAATAAAATCATTTTTGTTTTAAAAATTTATATTTAGAAACAAATTATTGAGATTAACTCAATTCGTATGTTGTCTTTTATATTTCTAAAATAGAATTAGATTATTTTCAACTAATAACTAATTAGTTCAAATCTTTATAATTGCAACTAAATAATCTTTTTTAAAATCTTTCATACCCAGTGCTGTAATCATAGCTTCTAAGTAAATGCTATTAAACGAGATTAAAATACATATTTATCATAAGCTAACTCTTTTAAAGAAAGTATCTTTCTCGAAGGTGTTCATCAATAACAAACATCTTACTTGCTTCGTGTTTTTACTGTTTATAAAAAGTAAATTAAAACCCTGATATAAGTTTGTTTAATAAGATGTTTACTTGTTTTCCTTTCGCTACAGGGATAGATAAGCAGAATTAATGAAGGGGAAAAACTACACGAAGAAATATTGATTTTCAAGAACCTGGATATCGTTACTTGTATGATTTTGGTTTTTTTATTTATAAGTAGCTAGAAGGTTGTCTTGCTTTATTAATAGTTATGACACAGTAAAATAATGAGTGTAAATTAAATCCACTGCCAAGTTTGTTTGTTTTTTATCATTGCTTGTAAAAGAATTAAATGTAGAGAGCTTTAATTTTGAATCTAGATTGAGACTTATTGAGTGTTATTGCTAATTTATTGATGAAAGCTTTGTACTTAATTCAGTGCTTCTCAGACTGTGGGGCGCGCCCCCCTAGGGGGGGCCTGATAACCCTGGGAGGGGGGGCGCGAGCGTATTGAAAAGTTGAAAACTAAAGATTATTTTAAAAAATTATTAATTTATTGAAAATAAACAGACAAAGAGTATATTTTGATATAATGAAATAATTTACACTGATATAATTACATTTATAAATGTATCAGTGCTGAGCAATGTACTTTATAATTAATTTAATAATACTAAGTTAAGAACAAGCTTAATAATCAGCAGTGACCTCACAGGTTTGTCATATATAAAATTATGTGCAAAAATTAACACTTATCTTGATAATTTGTAGTTTAAAATTAATCCCTTAAGTGTGGACTAAAAGTTACGCCATTCACTCCACAACGCACCGTTTTGCGCGTATGCACGCGTATGTGGCGTATTTGGGAGGGGGTGGGGAGAGAAAGGGAATAAACAAGAAATTATCTGGAATAAGTAAATCCTTCACAAACATTGTTACGGCCCTTTTATTGCATTTCAAAGCCTTCGGAATAATTTTATGGATAGCAGTGAACAGAAAAAATCGTATTTTGGAAAGACGTATATATACGTCCGGAACAATTTACGCTCTGGCTAAGTGAGACGTTTATATACGCCGGCGGTGGAGAGGTTAAAATCATATTGTAGCTTTGGCGTCAAAGTATAGTATTATTGAATTCAATACATGGTTATTGTATGGAGGGGAACTCGATGAAAATTGTGATTGAATATTGGGTCGCAAGTATTGAAAGTTTGAGAAGCACTGACTTCATTGATTGTTTATAATGCTTATATATTTAAAATAACTTTACTATTTAATACCTTCGCATATAGTATTAGTCAATTTGCTTGCTCATTGCGGAATTACTTTTTTTGAAAGATGGCTAAAAAGGGCTTTAAGAAAGTGTATATCAAAGATTATTCATGTGTTATTTTCTTTCAATTCAAAATTACGTTTCAAAGAAATATAAAATACTATATACCATAATTTTTTTCATCAAAGTTCAAAAACTCCTTTTAAAGGTACCTTACTATTAAAACATAATTTAAAGTTACCTTTGCTGAATGGAAATAATTTAAATTTTACTTATTTTAAAAGTAATATAATTCTTATCAAATATTACACTCGAATAACAAAAGTATCAAATTTAAGAAGGGAAGGGGAGTAGAAAGGAATAGTTCAAAAAGAACTTGCGAAATTCAGTTTTAACCGAAGTCGAATTCATACGGAATATGTCAAGTAAAAATTTAATAGAATAAAATTTATATCTATTTAAACAAGATGATGCATCAGATAGGGTTGGAAGCTGGAATAGGAAATATTTCTCCTACTCAATCTAATCATATATTAATGGAATTGTATAATAAAAGTAAAGAAAATTTCTAAAACTATCACCAGTTCAACCAGCAACTCTAAACATTTGCTCTTTGAACTTGATATTCTCTAAATGCTTGATTTATTATTTTTTGGGGGAAATCCAAAATAACTGTAGCCATGAGAAAAAAAGCAATTTTAAAAGTGAGGTTGTGCTATCACTATCTAAATTAACTTCTACTTTTTGATAACATATAGCCATCTTTTTTCTAAGCAAATAGACAAAAAGAAATTTTACAGGTTAACATTTGATTATAGACCGAGAGCAAGCTATTTAATTTTACTAAATCTGGGTATTACAACCCATATTAAATTTTTAAAATATGAAATAAAATTATAAAATCTTTAAGTTACATGCGCACGTTGTTATTTTTTGTTGGTTGCACTGTTAACATATAAATAAAATCATAATTATTCATTCCCATCATAAAAGTATCATTAGGTAAATAATTTTAGGCTTGCTTCTCTGATGAAACAGCAATGAAATGCCAAGATGACAGAGTGTTGTTATTGTTACTAATGCCACCTGATCGACAAAGGTCAGATAAAGGCCTACAAAATTCATCATGGCAAAGATCTAAGTGAAGCCTGTCGTTATCCGTAGCTTTGAGCACCATACAGGTGACAGAACGATTTAGCTCGGTTTCACCCCAATTTCTAGGGAGAATACCGTGGAGATGGTCAGGGGCCTCCCACTTCTCTTCCCCTTCTACCAACCTCACGAGAGGACTTGAGGCTCGACGGCTATTTAAATTACCCCCATGCCGCAAAGGCACTATACATTTACAAACATTCATGTCTTCTCCGGGATTCGAACCCAGGCCCAACGGCACAGCAGTCAGCGTCACTAACCACTATACCAGATGGGTAACAAGAAGTTGATAGAGCTAAATTTGTCTTCGGACAACCAGGATAAAAGTTTTTCTTTGAAGATTTATTCAAAATATTGAACATCCATATAAGATCATGATATGAAACAAAATATGAGTTAAAATGCTGTTTGACTCTGTACTGTTAAGAACATAATTAAGGAAAAAATCAGTACCTAGCGGTTCTACGATGAAATTTTTGTTTCAGTAGCAAGAGTGATATTTTGATGCAGGAAGGAATTCCACGACAGAGTACCAATAATATAAAAAGTTTCCTCGATGAAAAGGATCTGGAAGCTCTATGGCATAGGAATTGTCTGGTAGTAGTAAGAGTGGTATTTTGATGCAGGAAAGAATTCCCGACATGGTACCAACAATAAAAAAAAGTTTCCTTGAAGAAAAGGATCCGGAAGCTCTATGGCATAAGAATTGTCTGGTAGTAGCATCGAG
>BMAV01005969.1:129789-140156 GCA_019973955.1 Trichonephila inaurata madagascariensis
TATATTTATCATCAAGAATGCTATAGTTAAATGTATTCAAAAACAAAGTTCCATTAGTTAATTTGTACTTAAGAAATAAAATTTGAAATTTAATATATATTGAATGAGATTCGTACTAATATCACATAAAAAGTTGACTATATTACGTATGTATGAAAATCAATTACGCTAAAAAAAAAGGGATTTTTAACCCTCTGGCCGGAACATCAGTTTTTTTTTTTGCTGCACTGAGGAACATCCCTCTCACAGACGGGTACTTAATTTTTTTTGAATTTTATTACCCTAAGGACTGTTTTAAATGTCCTTGTAGCTCATGAAATTGAGTATGGCTCAAATAAGATGCGTGGGGTTAAAGCAAGCACACAGCAATATATTTTTATCACTAGAATTCAGACTAAAATTTTTACAAAAACTGATTAAAATTATTTATATCCATGTAAAAGTAATTAAAAATAATAATACCAAACACGAAAAAAAAGGTAGCCCACCCCAAAAATCACACCACAGCATTATCTACAGGCATCAAAGCAAATCATTCCCGTCTGAGACGGATGCTCCAATCAAAGGGTTAATACGTATATAATTTCATAAAGTTGTTGAAGTAATAAATTTTGTAGGCACGTTTTGCTGAAGAGTGAACTTAAATGAAGCGTCAGATTCGGGTGCGTTACGGTCATTCGACTCAGTCGAAAATTGTGCTCAGGTCGGCAACACGCGTTTAATTTTTGAATTGAAAAATTTTTAGGCTCGTGTATTTTTTTTAATAAAATTTCATGCACACTTTTTTCCGTGAAATCTTATTTTCTGTATTTAAATATTACTGCCATGCAGCTTACTTCCACTCAACTCCAGAGAGTGAACGACAGGAAAGCAAGCGATAAAAAAAAGATTATTCTTATGTAGGAGATTGAAGATAAGAAGTAACGAAACGGGGGTTCTATTTTTTATTATTGTTTTTTTAATAAAAAGAGCATTTAAGCACAAAAATGGGCCAAAAACTAAAATTTGAAAATTTAATAAAGTTAATTGAAGAAAAAGTTGCCAATATTTTGGTTTATATTAATGATGACAACGAAGGGATTACGAAAAAATAAAAATATTAATTGTGAAGAAGTACGAACCCTTTCCTTTTTTTACTTAGAGACTAAGAAAAATAAATGGCTCTCAAGGCATAAGTTTTCCTAGCCTTACATTGTTTCCGGCTTTATATAAATTATATAAACGGTACTTACGTATTATTGCAATGGTTTTGGCGACATTATATGAAAGGAAGTACATGGTTGCCAATTCAATGCTAACGACACATGGGGAATCAGTGTGGCGAATTATCTTGAACGTTGGCATTGTTGCGATAGTACGTAAGTACCACATATAAACATATATATTATATAAATATAATTTACATAAGTAGTTTACAAATAAATATTTTTAAATAATTAGACAAACTGACATTTATAAATCGTATATACTCATACATGAATATATAAGAACGCATAATTATTTAAACATTTGCCTTTAAAAGAAAATTATTGAAATAAATTAACTGGATGGACCCGAAAAAGATGACAACTTAACGCCCGTATGCTAAAAAGGCGTAAAAGAAACGTAGTACATCCGAACAATTGGATTACCTTGCCCAAAATAAATTAGAAGTTTTCACTTCTGTCGTGTAATCATAAGCACACACACAACTTTTGTTAAAAATAATTAACAAATATATTTCTTTCTATGTTATTTCAAGAGCATACATATATTACATAATTATAACTAAAGGATTCGTCCAGTGGTCTCCTGAGTCAAAAACTGAAATTCGAAATCGAAATATCCACATCATTCATCGAAAACAATATTCGATTTTTACGTTCACGGTTTCTTACGTTTTCTTTCGCAGGCGATATCTTAAGTGCGCGTAACATGAGAATCTGGTGTAGCCACCTGAACACACAATTGAACAGAAACTTAACAGAGAAGTAATAATAATTAATGAAGAGGGTTCACCACAAATGTTTTATAGAAGAATCCATCTGAAAAGATATTCATCGGCCTCAGCTTATAGACCAGGGATGGCGAACCATTCGTACGAAGGCACGCAACACAATATTTTGGGCACGCCACTGTTCAAAATGGTTAGCATTTTAGTTCAAAATAACAAAGTTCACAATGATTTATAACGAACAAATGCGAGTGATTGGTCATGGTGCGGCCAGGAGTGCACTCGTTTGTTAGTGTGTTGCCTTGATTACGTCGTTGACAACAATTGCTAATGATGCAAAGTTTGTCTACCCATAGTATAATAAATTTCCTTGACACAACTTGTACTATAAAGTTTATTTGTGCTATATTTACAATTTTAATCATTATTTAACATGGTTAATTCAGCAAAAAAACAAAAAGTGCAAGATAATAAGTGTAGCAGAGAATATGAAACTTAGAGGACCAAGAAATATGAGAGGATTAGTAAAGGTGACAAAGCTACGTGTGTTTTATATTCTGAAATAGTAGTATGTAGTTTGTAATATAGAGTCTGTAAAATGGATTCTAGATATGTTTAACTGTTTGAAGAAGCTGCCTCATGCTATTTTAACCATATTTTTGTCTACCTCTGCCTGAGAGTTATTATTTACACAGATGAATAATATTAAAGACTTGCTTAGAAACCATTTGGCAGATGACTCCAATTCAGCATGCATTCTGTTAAAAGTAACATTTTACAGTCTTAATATTAGTTGTTATCTAATCTGTAACGACAGAAGTCACACTAATGTTACTTTAATTTGTATAATTAAAACATTTACTACAATACAGTACAAAATGTATTTTTTCGTAATAAATAAATTTGACTTGTTAGTATTTAGTTTTATTATTTTCCCAATAATTACAAGTCAAAATTATTTGACGGCACGTCTAAACCTCATTACAATTTTCTTTAGAAAAAATGCCATGTTGGTCCATAAGAGTTCGCCACCCCTGTTATAGACAAAACAGAAGCAGAAAACAAAATATAAGAAATGCTTTTTAGAGCTCAAAAATAAAATCTTAAGCGACGTGAATTAATGTGTAGGGACGATACTATGAATTTGATATTCATTGTACAACATTTTAAGGTACTTATGTATTATATTGTCAACCAATTTCGTCAAATCAAAAGACGTCGCCAAAAGCAAAAAATACATTAATAGCGAGGAAAATGTTTTCGCATTCGCTCGATCAAAGTAATAATAACGCTGACAACATTTTGATGACATTTTTTGAATTAGTGACGTCTTTTAATTTGACGAAATGGGTCGATGATATAGTATGCAAGTAAATATATTTAAATTCGGTATTTGAATCGTGGTGTCATCGTATTTGCAAATCTTTCAGAGTTTTTCTTTTCAGTAGGAAATGAATAAATTATCCAAATACAATTTTATTTTAAAAGCAAAATTTTTTATACATAATTTAACATTATTGTAAAGAGTAAAAAAAATCGCTACTTATCTCATCACGCTGATCTCAGCTAAACCAAACTTAACATTCGGTTTCCTTACATGAATCAAAAAGTCTCAAATAACTTTCAAGTAGTAAAATACCCATGATTTTTCATATGAAACGATAAACTAAAAAACTTGTCTGTCCACCAACCCAGTTTTAAAAATCCCAAATTTCAACTACCAAACAAGATTTTTCCTTCAAAAAAAAAAAAAGAAGAAAAGTGGGAAAACTTCAAATTGTAAAAAGAGGAAGAATACATCCCAGCATGTCTTCCGACACCATTCCGATGTCTCTCTGACTGTAAGGCTTAACAAATCGGGCAGCATTTCACTTTCTTTCGCGATACCATCCATCCTGCAGCCCACAGAATCAAAGCAAGTTTTCAAATCTATTTTTGTCGCCATTTCTCTTTACACAGAATTTTCCCCCATTGAGGATAAAACATCCTTCATTCTGGGGAGGAGCAGACACTTTGTTCGATCTCTTTTCAAAAGTATCTGTCCCTTTCCATTTTCGTGAGAAATTTTTTATCCGTAATTCATTGAAACGTTTTTGATTTCCTTTCCCATTTTGAGTCTGCCAAAAATCAAAATCTTGTGACAGTTCTCGCCGTGTTTGAAAGGTCGGTAATATAGAATGAGAAGTGCTAAAATTCTTCTCTGATGTTAAAGGTTTTATGGTGAGATTTTACTCTTCCTTTGTAGATATCTATTAGATTTTATATTTATCAGAAAAATCGCTCAATTAAGGCTTAGTTTATACGGGTGCTTACAGCAGCCCAGGCATGAATTTACTATTCAGTTCGAATTAATCGGGAGAAACATTTTTCTTGTCTAAGTTAGTATGTGATTACCATTGATGTCCCGAACTGCCAAAAATTGGTTATATCTATTTATAGGTAGTGTGACGGATCGACTTTGACTATAATTTACTCGTTTGACTAGTTTTAGTGTATCAGTAGCTCAGTTGTGGGTTTTTCAGTGCGGCAGCTGGTGGTTATAATTTTGCGTTCCGCGTAAGGCGTATTACTTTTGCTTGTTCAAAGATGGGTATTACTTCGAGGCAGTGTTTTAAAATAATCGCCCTTAACGAACACACTTTTATGACTGTGAGAGACATAACTACAGCAGTTGGTGAGGACAAATCAAACTTTTCAAGAATTTTAAGGTATCCGATTACGTTCGGAACCGTGATTTTAAAAAAGCACATAAATGGATAATAATTTTCATGATATTTAGTGTCACTTAAATTAGAATACATGTATAAAAATTTTTGAGGACATTATGACAAAAAAAAATTATTTAAATTCAATATTGTGGCAAAAATTAACTTAGAATAACCTTTTTTCCAAATGTTCTCCTTTTGTAAAAAAATGCTTCTATTGTATTAATATCTTGCCTGTATATAGCTCAGACCTCTGTACAGAGGCTCAACTATGAGTTTTGAAAAATTCACATTATTTTCAGAGTTACAACCATTTGAAATAATTATCGGCGTATTTTCTTAAAATTTCTCCCTTCTGTTGTCGTAAAACATGGATAAACCGACTTCCAAGTTATGCGTTTCAAAAATTCTAGTTGAGCCTCTGTACAGAGGTCCGAGCTATATACAGGCAAAATATTATTATAATGGAATCATTTTTCACAAAAGGAGAATGTTTTGAAAATGGGTCATTCTATGTTCGTTTTTTGTCAAAATATTGTATTTAAATAATTTTTTATTGTAATACTATTCTTAAAACAATTTTATATACATTTTCTAATCTAAGTGACACTAAATATCATAAATATTATCGATTTATACGCCTTTGCAAAATCCTGGTTCCAAACGTAGTCGGATACCTTAAGAACATTTCAAGGTTTGGAACATCCTCTCTAAAAAGAAAAAGAAAATGTTGGAGCAAGCGAAAAACTACTTCAAGAACTGATGAAATTCTAATAAGAAATTGCAAATTAAATTCAAGAAGGATAAGCACAGACCTTTGAAAGGATTTATTAGAGTATAATGTTGAAGTGAATTTAATTGTATTCAAAAAGTTTCTGAAAGTTTGTCGTAAGACGACAAGCTCGAGGATAAAGCAATTTCTAATTCAGAAAATGATGGAAAACGCTTTGCATAGCCCCATAAATAACGATCTGGGATTTTTAACGACTAGAAAAAAGTAATTTTCAGTGATGAAACACATTTATCTGTGCAGGGATACAAATCAAGTGCAGTAAGACAAAATGAAGGTTAAACTATGCTACCAGATCGTATACAACAGACTGTAAAATACTCTTCTGGAAGAGTTGTTTTGAGTTTTTTTCAAAACAAATGGCACTGAAAGACTACTCCTTTTTAAAGGCATGATGTATTGCGTCAAATACATAGAAGTATTACGCAGTGGAATTGTTCCATCCATAGAAACATTTGACGGAACATTTCAACATGATTTGGCTTCTTGTCCCAATTCGATATTGGTCCAGACTTTTATGCGGAAAAATAAGTGTTTAATTGGATTGGTAATTCACCAGACCTAAATTCTATTGAGAATTTACGATATATTCTAAAGAATCGCTTAGCTAAGATGAATTTCACAACAGAGCAGATGATAAAAGCTGCTATACAAGTGTAGTTCCTCGATGTTAAGTTAACAACGTGTGCGATACACCAGTGGAAATAATGCCCAAACGTGTTCAAGATATTATTTTTGCTAAAAGATGTTATACTTCGTACTAATATAGAGATTTTTCAGTCAATTTAACACTAGAAAGACTGAAACTTAGTACATACCTATATTGCCCAAAAGCAGTCAAAATGACTGCATTGGGAAAGAATAACTAATATGTAAAGAAATTTATTTAAATTAATTTTTAATATTTTTTTATATTATTTACAGTCATATAACAAGTTATTTGTAAATATTAACAATAAAAAAAATTTACTTCACTTGGAAAAAAAGAAAACATATTCCAAAAAATTCTAAGAAATTATGTCATTATAAACATAATTGTTTTCTAATTGAAATTAATAAATTATAGTTTACAAAAAAACTAAAAAAACTGCTTTTATAGTGAATTGAACTAAAAAGTAAAAAAATAATTCTTAGTATAAAAATTAAATTATCAGCGAGAAAATTAATGTCATTGGGATAAAAAGCGTGAGGTGCTCTATATTAATTGTTATAACTTCTTACTAGTTCCATTCCAAAATGCTGAGTTTGCGTGAAAATGTAATACAAAGCACCTTGCGCTTTTACCATAATGGCATTAATTTTCTCGTTAATCATTTTATTCTTATATTAAGAATTTTTATTTTTACTTTTTAGTTCGATTCACCGTAAAAGCGTGTTTTTTAGGTTTTTTTAAAACTATAATTTATTTTTCATTTTTTTAGTTCGATCTACAATACAATAAAAGCCTGTTTGTTCAGTTTTTAAAACTATCATTTATTCTTTGTTGAATTTATCCTTGAGTTTGATACTTGGAGCCAGAATTACGTGGCTGCTGGAATTAGGATCTTCAATGGATACCAATTAACGGGTTTGAAGGGTATTCTCTCCGTTCACGGTGCCTCGGATGGGTCCCGTATCGCTATATTTTAAAGATTCCGTCTCTATAGATACAGGTCTAACTAATAAAAGTGTGTTTAGAAGAAAAATTAAATGTCAATCGCCTTTTAATCGTATTTCTATAATGTTAATTAGTATCATCACTTCTAAACATATTGCTTTATCAAAATAAAATAAAATAATATTTAGCAGTTAGAACAAAAAAATTATCACCTTTTTAACGTATTACTATGATGTTAATTCACACCATCACTTCTAAACGTATTGCTTTATAAAAATAAAAAAATATTTAACAGTTAGAACATAAATTATTTTTATTCACATGCATGAGGTTTTTGTTTCTTTCTCCCATTCAGAACACTTTTTTTTTAAATTTTTTATAACAAGCGGTTTCATTTTTAGGGTTGCACTTTTTTAAAGGGTAGGGTCTTTTAGTCACCATATCTGGAATTAGTAGCCAAATTTGGAAATGGAGCATGGAATTAGTCAGAAAATTTGGAAATGTTATATGCAATACGTCGCCAAATTTGGAAATGATATAATGAATTAGTCGCCAAATCTGGAAATAAGTAAAATCTTTATTTTTGACGATTTTGATCTGGACAAGGAACCAAAATTTTGAAATTATTGTATTGTCATCGGTTCTTTACAAGTGTGCAAAATTTCGAATTAATCTGACCTTTTAAAGTGGGTAAAAATCGAGTCTGAAGATTCCATTACATACAAGTGAAACTTATAAAAGCATGTTAAAAAGCAGTCGAAATGACTTCCTTGGGCAATCTAGTGTTAAGATATGTAATGATTAAAAGATGAGATTATAGAAAAAAATCGAGTTTTTTTTTCCCATTTGTACCAATTAATTCGAATAGTATAGTAGATAAACACAGTTAAGTATTGTGATGCATTGAGAAAAATGTTTCGAGTGAGACTACAGATAATTAAATTTTTATTTATTTCACGTCTACAGCTCTTACTTGCAAAATGTTCATTTATAGGATGTCTACACATTAGTTGGGCAATTTCGTAAGTTTATAACTTAAGAAATATTAAATTAAATTAACTTGTTTAAGATCAGACTAGTAGAGAGTAATATATCCTAAGTTTATTCATACAGAATGTTAGGTGTCATAATGTAAGAATTTGGAGGTCGGAAAATACTTATATCATCCTAAAACACGAAAGGGAGTTTTGAAATAAACTTGTTTTGTGCCATGAGTTCCTCGAATGTTTTAGATCTTTTCTCCCTAAAAAGGATGTTACAGGAATTATTTACCTATGCATGCTATAGATTTTATAGTTATGCCAATCACCATATAAAAAAATGCAAAGAGTTACATTTCCCAACACAAGATGGCGCGCCCTATTACTACCACGACGACGTTACATCTTATCTCGATGCTGAGGTACACGTTTGGATTGGTCGTGGAGGTGTTATTTAGTGTACATCATAATCACCAGAATTTTCATCGTTGGAATTTAGTGTAAAGGATCAAGTGTACTCTCTCCACCATTTCCTGCTTGATTGAATATTAACGTCGCACTGTTCAGCTACACGAGGGCTTTTGGCGACGGACCACGTAATTTTGAACCATGGTCAAGTGACGTGGACGACACCTGAGCTGGCACCCCCTCTCCTAACTACCACACCACACCAACGGGAGGACGTTTCAGCTCTCGACAGATTTAACGTGCATCGCTGTCCTACACGGCGGGTCTTTAGTGGTACTGGGCTCGAACTCGTGACAAGGCAAGCCACGATCCGATACCTATACCATTCGGCTACCACGGCCACCCACCATTTTCCTGCATCCATTCTTGAAATAAAATCAAGAAGCTGCGCTTTCACGGCTTCAAGAATGTTTTCTTTGTTTTTTATAACTGTTCTGACCATCGAAACTGCTTTGCTAATTCGCAAATTTTTATTTTTCTATCGAAGTCTTTAATAATGTTAAGTTTATATTCCAAAGATAAAGTTTTGTCTTTTGTTTGCTGCCGAAAAATCAGTTCTACTTCGTTTGGATGACAAAACCATCCCACAAATTTGAGGAGATATAATACATATAACACAAACCCGATATAATAATTATAACATATAATAACAAACGCACACTCGATTGATAAAAATAACAGAAAACAAATCATTATGGATAAGTGTCAATGCCGCGCGATACGTCCGCACATGTACATTATTTAAGGTATCCGACTACATTCGGAACCATGATTTTGCAAAAGCGTATAAATGGACAATATTTATGATATTTAGTGTCACTTGGATTAGAAAATGTATATAAAATTGTTTTAAGAATAGTACTACAACAAAAATCTATTTAAGTACAATATTTTGACAAAAAATGAACATAGAAGGACACGTTTTCAAAATATTCTCCTTTTGTGAAAAATGCTTCTATTATATAATAATATTTTGTCTGTATATAGCTCAAAACTCTGTACAGAGGCTCAACTAGAATTTTGGAAATATATAACTTAGAAGTGGGTTTATCCATGTTTTACGACAACAGAGGGGAGCAATTTTAAGAAAAAAAACGCCGATTATTTCAATGGGTTGTAACTCTGAAAATAATGTGAATTTTTCAAAACTCATAATTGAACCTCTGTACAGAGTTATGAGCTATATACACAGGCAAAATATTATTATAATAGAAGCCTGTTTCTCGAAAGGAGAACATTTTGAAAAAAGGTTATTCTAAGTTAATTTTTTGTCGAAATAGCGTTTTTAAATAAATTTTTTGTCAAAATGTCCTTAAAACAATTTTATACATGTATTCTAATCTAAGTGACACTAAATATCATGAAAATTATCCATTTATGCGCTTTTTTAAAATCACGGTTCCGAACGTAGTAGGATACCTTAAACAGGAAGCAGAAAGTGAGTAATTGAGTTGTGTAGCGCTCAAACAAGAGACAAATCGAAGATATTTGAAAATCGCCTACTTTCGGGTTCGCATAAGTTGGGGTCACTAAAATCGAGGTATTACTGTATAATAGAAATTTCACGAATATTGGGAACAATTATATGTCATTTATTTTCCAGAAATAAAACTTAATGAAGCAATATTAGTTAATAGTATCCGCGTACAATATTAAAATAGCATTAGTTTGATCAATATATTTTGTATAATTAAGTAAATTGATTCGGCGTAGTCCAGTAAAAAAAAAGTACATTCATAAAAAAAATAAATTCAAAAAATTAAATCATTTCTCTTGTTATTATAAGTCAAAGACAGTCCAATCTGAGATAATTATCTGGCACTTCAATTGTATTACAAAAGTAAAGAATTTTCATTCAAATTAAGACATTCAAGCTTTCGTCCAAAAAAAAAAA
>BMAV01005969.1:151986-172515 GCA_019973955.1 Trichonephila inaurata madagascariensis
CCCCTTGAAAAATTCCTGTGTGCGCTACTGGTTCAGCCGTTAGAAATGTGTAAAAATGCAAATTTCTACGAGTTGATTATGAAGATATTAGAAGATAAAATAACATTTACAATAGGTTAAATGCATATTTAGAAATTATAGCATACTTAGATTCTAGTTTTTATATATGCTCATCTTTTCTTTATTTTTAAATTCTTTTTTTATATTCGTCAAATAACATGAACCCTTGAATTCAGGCCCTATTTTTTGTGTTAAAATGTCTGTTATACACCAAAATATATATATACAGGGTAGTCCTTTTTTTTAAAAAAAAAATGCCTTTATTAAAATAATAACAAAATAAATACAAAATATTCTCTCGAAGATTAGTAACTGTTTTTAAAATGTTCTTTAAACTTGGTCATTTTTGACATTATGCAGGGGAATAAGTGAGTAAGTGAATATTAACGTCGCACTGTTCGGTCTCTTATTTTGAACCATGGTCTAACAAAGGACGAGGACGACACCTCAGCTGGCACCCCTCTACTAACTTCCACACCACACCAGTGGAAGAACATTTGAGTGTCGACGTATTTACGTTCATCAGCCTCTGCAAGGCGGGTCTTCAGCGGTACTGGGCTCGAATTCATGACACGCCGTCCACGAGTCCATTACCTTGACTATTAGGCTACCGCGACCACATTACGCTAGGAAATAATGCGTGAAATGCCACTCTAAAAGTAACAAAGCAATTGGCAACGCAGGGTATTTCAATGTAGTTGATTTGTTGTATGTTAACTTCATAACAAAGAGAAGGAATACTAAAGGTCTATCAGAATGCGATAAGGCGCAATAGCACACGTTTTCATACATTGAAAAAAAAAATGCAGACTATACTTTCGAGGCCAAATGATCCTTAAAATTGAACCATAGGTCTTATAACCAGTTAGCACAGAAAGAAAACTTTTTTAATTTTGCTTTGCTGGTGATTTTGTCAGAAAACTATACGAGTAATACTTTTCTTTAAGCACGAAAATGTAAGTGTATCATGACGTGTTCCGAAGATAAATTTTAGAAAAAAAAGGCTTTTCTTCACAAAAAAGGGAGGATGAAAAGCTCTTATCTTTGTATAATATGCTTAGGGGTGAATGATGAGAAAAGGGGATTTTAATGTGTCTATCCTGAAGAGAAAAGAACTTGCAAAACCTGCAATTAATACACCCTTTGGTTTTATTTCCAACACTGAATTATACAAACCGGAATTTAATCATCCAAATTTCGTTAAAACTAAATTATGAGATACTATACAAATTTTCTTTTCTATTTTTTAAAGAGAATGTAGATTAAAAAAAAAAATAGTTGTTCTGCACAAGCAAATCCCTACTTTGTTGATTTCTAAATAAGATTTCGATAGCAAAAATCATTTGGCTTTTCAAAATAATTGTTATATAATGCGTGTAATCTCTATGAAACATATTTCACTGTGAAAAAAACGAACTCTGACATCCTGCAAAAAGATCACACTTCAAAACCACGCATTAGCTATATGTATAAAATAATTATAAGCTCTGAATAAAAGCCGATGAATCCCTCATTGTATAAGCTATAAAATATGCCCAATATCCTTCCAAATCCCAACTTTTGATGAATGTGAGAAGATCTCAAAGTTATTTTCATTTTTCAATTCCTACTATTAGTTCACATTCTCCCTATATATATTTTATATATATATATATATATATATATATATATATCGTTCAAATATTCAATCGTTAGTAAAGTAATTTTTAACCATCCGCTCAAGTTCAAATACATTTAATAAACTTGTAGTGGATAACACTTGATATTAATACAGTTTTTTTAAATATTAATAAATTAATTAATTTAATTTATTAATTATAATTTAAGAGATAGATTTCAGTCGATACTATTCCTCTAGAGGGCAGCACCATTGGATAAAACAGCTTTTGTTTTATTGGGTTGAAGATTTAACTTGACCTGAATAATCATAAACAAGTTAGACGTCAGCATTCCTTTTACATTGGGTTTAAGATAAAGTCTTACCTATTTTATTCAACATTTATTAAAAATGTAATTATAAATTTAATCTGGTTGAAAAATTTTAATGTTAAAATTTAAAAGATGTTTTGCCACTTAAGATTGTGATTCTGTCATGCATATACATATTTATATTAATTGTAATTATTTAATAACAAGTAACTGAAATAAAATTTATCTTTGTCGATCTAAGTAGGAGTTGGCTTTTAAAAAAAATCTCTTTTTATATTACTTGTTTTATATTAGTACAAATGGATTTGATTTCTCCACATTTATGCATTCAATATTAGTCGGCTCGATGTCTCAGACGTAGCCTAAGGCTGTGGGCTCGATCCCTGCTGGAGTCTATAGATTTTCTGCATTCAAAATTCGTAGAAACATGTCATACGATTACCTTGTAAAAGATCTCTTGAATATCAATTTGTCTCTGATTCTCTCGGCAAAATTAAATCATGGTAATATTTAGTATCTGACAAGAGCTTGAAATAAATAAACTCAAGCGTCAAAAAGTTAGAAGTGGGAACCGCCACCAGATGGTACAACCAATGAAATGACTCTCACACTTGGGGACTTGCCGTGTCTGCAAAGGCTTAACTACCAAAACGCAATGCAACAAAATTAATTCTGCCACTACCTCACATTAACTAAATGAAATGCTGACTTTTCAGAAACATTTTATCTAGTATGTAAGAAATAACAAAATAATGTCTTATGGAAGTACTTAAAAAAATTTTACAATCAGGGAGCGTAGAATTATGTGATACATCCGCAATATCTACAATGTTTGTACTCTGCAACCTTTTTATCGCTGCGGACCGGTCAACATTTGATAATTTTACCACGGCCCGCTAAGGGCCGTTTTTGGAAATAGTTTAATGTTCTTTAGGCGGCCCGGAACCATTTGATCCGCGGACCGGGGGTTGCGGATCACTGCTCTAAGTCACCAGATACTCAACTAGATAGCTCACAGAACAAAAAAAAATCGAAGATTTAAGTACATAAAGGTTCTGCTTTTAAGAGAGTTCTGATTGAGCTCAACATAAATATTATTTTAAAACCTTTTGGAAGAAAATATTTAAAATTTGAATATTGTAGCATTTTTTGTGGAATTGTTTAAGGGGAGTTGGAAACCTCTTTTTATATACTGACAATGTTAAATTGGCTGTTTTCGGTGTACCTTTTCTCAAAACCTGTTATATGTAAATACTTGAAATTTTTCATACAATTAAAGTACACCTTTCTCATTACATTGAAATGAACTTTTAGCTAATTTTGAATTTTTCAATAATTTATGAAATATTTTATCAAACATTGCGAAATTGACCATTTTTCACATAAAAAAATTGTAAAAAATAAATTTTTGAGTTTTTTTTCAAAAAGCTCATTTCAGTATATATTAGCCATCATTATAAATATATGATAAAAGATTTACATACTTGTGAACAGTAGTTTCTCAGAAAAGGTACATCGAACATCAAAATTTACATTTTGAGATAAATTGATTTTAATGTATACAGTGAGATTTCTAATCGGCTAGGAAATAAAAAAAATAAAAGGTTCAATTTACAATAATAAATACATGTTTTGGTTTATATCAGACGTTCAACTTTTAAGCAAAAACGAAGTACTTTGCTTACATTTTTCGCCATTCGAAAGGGCGTAGCCCAGTTTCAATGATTATTTAAAAATATGTTTTAAAGGCTTCTAATTACCCTAGAGGTTAAAGTAAGGTATTTTTAGAAAGTTTAAAATCTATAAAATTTGAAAATGTAAAAATCTCAAATTGTCAAAAAAATATTTTATCTTTCCAATACCTCTTAAAAAGGAATTGAATCAATAATGTAACTGTGTGTGTCTGTATATATAAAGATACATATATACATACAGTCGACTTCTGTATAATGAAGTCGCTAAAGACCGAAAAAAGTTCGATATATGGAAAATTCGTTATATAGAGGTTTATCTTTCAGTATACTTTATCAACCACATGAAACAAATTTTAAATTCATTAACACTATATGCTAAAAAAAAGTAATTATTCACACCTTTTTGTAAATTCATATCTATTTATCCATAAAAAAATGCAAGGAAAAAAAGAAAAAAGAATGTCGAGGAATACACTAGAACTCCACTGAGGGTGAAAGGGGATATCGAAGATGTTTCTAGTTAACTGCACAATGGAAGTTAAAGGTTGTACTTCTTGTATGAAACTCCCGGAATTCTATTGTTCTCGGCAAGTAGGCACCTAATAAAACCAGTTCAAGATTTATGACCACCATAAAATGTGTTAATAGAGAATACCTGAAATGTCCAGAAATACTTTAAAAATAAGAAAGGAAAAAAATTGAGTTGCATGAAAAAAAGTTCGTTATATAGAAAATGCACTTCGCTATAGAGCAGTTATTTTATGAAGAAAATCGTGAAATGTTCTTGATTCCAGGAAAAAGTTCGCAATATAGAAAAATTCACAATATAGAGGCTCGTCTGTATATATACACAATCTTGTATACGCTTGTACACAAGAACGCTTGTATATATCACTAATAATGTTGTCAATAAGTTTAAGAGATTTTTTAAGCAAACCATGCAAAAATTGTATTTATATTCGTGTACAATTGACATTCATAAATTGTTCACGGAATATTTTAAGCAATTTGTTCCAATTTTAATTTTTTCATTGCAGAAATATTTAGTGAAAGATATAATGGAATTAGCTAACAAACTGAATGCGTAAACAAGTTTCTTTGAATTGATTAAAAAATTAATTAAAAAATGGCCTTGTATGAAGAATAAATTGTGTCCTAAGTACTCGTCAATTTTTAGATGGCAATTTATTCGGAAACTTTAAGCAAAGAAAATATTTTTTCCGAAGATCGAAGAAACCATTGTTATTAATTGTATGAGTATATAAAATTTATGGATGTATATGCATTTGTGATGAAGGTTTTCTTTTAACTCAAAGTGTATAGGAAACGATAAAATATTTGATAGGTATAACTAGAATGTCGGTTAGTAATTCAAAGATTTACTGAAGCGAATCCAATGATGAATAAAATATATTAATATCTTTATATTCAATATTCAGGACTATTTTATAAATAGTATCCAGGTTTTGTCCTAAAAATTGAGAAATAACTACTTTCAGATAAGCGTTATGAAAGCCCTATTCAAGAATCTCATTAATTTATTTCGTTATTGAAATTCTTTAAATTGTATTAGTAGAGAACAGCGGTGCCTAAACATTCGACCACCCCCCCCCCCCCTCTCTTTATGAATCAGTCTAAGATTCCTATATAATCCTAAGACTCTGCTTCTGCTATTCATACAGATTTTTTAACACTTCTTTTTTCCTTTAAGAAAACAGTAAAAGATGTAATTAAAAGTATTACAAAACACTAATTTAATACTAATTGAATTACGAGGGCTGTTCAATAAGGAATAAGACCAAAATTGTAAAAAAAAAAATACCTTTAATCTTCATCACGTACATGGTATTTTCCAAAATAACTTCCGCGGCGCGTAATGCATGTATCCCAGCGTTCTGACCACTTCTTAAAAACATGTAAAAGTTCATTTTGCGAGAGCTTCATCAAAATCGCCTCCGCAGCCTTTACACATGCTTTGTTGCTTGCAAAACGTTTGTCTTGTAATGGTTTCTTAAGTTGAGGAAACAGCCAGAAATCGCATGGTTTTATCAAGACTGTATGGAGTGTGTAGTAAAATCTCCACGTTGTTTTGCTGCGAAACATCCAGTACGCAACGAGCAATATGTGGTCAGGCATTGTCCTGGTGCAATAGGAAGCCATTTCGGAGCCATGGACGTTTCCTTTTAACGAGTTGTATCATAGCTCGCAGGATATTCGCGTAGTACGAGCCGTTTACGGTAGCACCGTGTTCAACAGCGTGTTGTTACACAATTCCTTCATAATCAAAAAAAAATTATGGTCATAACTTTGTAAGCCAATTTCACAGTTTTTGCTTTTTGGGGAGTAGGTGAAAATGGATGTTTCCGTTCACTGCTTTGTTGTTTTTTGGTTGGACCAGTGATACAACCAAGCTTTGTTTGCTGTGATGAAGCGTTTTAAGATATTGTTGCCTTCTTGTTTCAGTCTTTAATCATATTGTATCATATCAAAGGTCTCCGATGCAGATTTTTGCTTCCATTTCGACAACAGGCCGCGGCTCGTAGGCGCCCACAAACACACTTCAGTTCGAGCACGTGATACTCAAGAATATGAGTCTGTACAAGTCATCTATACGTAGGTTTTGTTAATACAAACAACAAACTTTTCTTATGTCTGAGAAATTAACATTCCGATGAGTGGTTTCGAGGCAATAAAATTGGTCTTATTATTTATTGAACATTCTACGTAATATTCTTGATGGAAATAATATTCTAGTAAAGTTTTTTCATTGAGGCAATTTAGTGACTAGTCTAGAGTGGCACATCATTCAATTTTTTCGCAAAGCCTTTCAGAATCTGTAAGGTAGCAATATCTTAACATTAAATGAGAGACTTTCGCGGACCCCCTAGAAAGGCACTGGGGACCCCCGAACCACAATTTAAGAGCCTCTGGTGTAAAGCGTTGGACATTCCAGATGGGGGAGGGGGGTAATAGATGTAAATTCGGGGTTGGGTTCAAGGAAGTGTCTTTTCGTGTAACAATTTACAAAAAAATATTGGGCACGTTGCCTCTGCTGAAGGAAAATGATCGCTAGACGGTGCTTCTACTGCTTTGTACAATTAATTACAGCTAATGTGACAAGAGTGGTTTCATTAGTAAATTAATAAATATCAATATAAAAAGATACATTCATTTCATAATAAAGTTTAAAATGTTGTAATCTAACTATACATAATTCTGTCCCTTTTTGGAAATCTTCTTTGAAATTTAAAATCATTATACCAAAATTTATGTTTTATAATTCATTCGCAAATTAGTATATCACATTTAATTTCCGACAAAAAATATTTAGTTTGATTTCTTATATCCTAATATTAAATTTATAAATTCTGAAAAAGATTTACGATAAATGTTTCTTTTAGACAATGTTTACATTTTGAATTTGAAAAAGTCCTTCAAAATGAATTCTACAGTTCAAAAACAAGCATTGTTATCGAAAACCTGACGTGGGGAAAAATAAGGTGACACAAAGAATTCAAAATAAAATAATGACTACAATGAAATGCAACGTAGACAAGACAAAATGATACATGAAGAACACACACAAACGTTATTTAAAAAACAACCATAATTTTACATTCGAAACTTAAAAACAATTCACTATGCCATTCAAAATTGTTTGCTTATGTATACATAGATGATAAACCTCTATATTTCTCATTCATTATTATATTAACCGATGCTATTTTAAGAATAAAAATACGTAGCTGCAAAAATTCAAAAACATTGTACATCATAAGAAAAGGAAAACTCTGCTATTGTGTAATAAGAATAGCACTTCCTATTCTGTTAATATCCACAAACGTGCAATTAATATATATCTCTTTTTTCTCTTTAATATATCCTTCTAGTTATTAATTATCCTTCGAAAACACTTCCTGCGTGACAAAAGGCATTTTTCCCGAACTTATTTTACATATACCACGTGACTTAACTAATTAGAGATCAAAATTAACTACAAATCCTTTCATTCCATAACGGAAATGTAGTCAAATGTAAGCCTTCAGTTCAAACTCGGTGAACAATCTTGACATTTACAATAACCTCAAATCACAACCTAATTTATTCCTTACATTTTCTAGAAGAATAAGCATTTGAATATTCTAACAGATCACTGTGGGTTTGATATATTAACGTTTAACTAATTATTTAACTAATTAACAGGAGTATATTTATCATCATTATAATATGTATTTTAAAAAAATCAAAGAAATAGTTCAATTGAGTTAAAAAACTAGTTTGAGAAAATACATCTAACTAGAATTATAAGGGAAGTTAATGCACATAGAAAAGTTAGTCGTTTTTGTTAGTTTCTTTCAAGAAACAAAACAAAAAAGAATCTGGAAAACGTAGATTAGAGTATATATTGAGCTTGGAATTTCTCTACACAATTAAATTTGAATTCTTTTATAATTTAATTTAGGATATTTATTAAACTCTTTTACAATTTTTTTTATGTTCATTAGGCCAAATAAACTTAGAAATATCTACTTTTGTGATTCATTACGTCGTTTAGCCAAGAAATGAAAAGAAACATGTTACGACTTCATACGGTGAAAAACATACGGTGAATTTCAAAACCTCAAATGTGAAATATTTTCAAATTAAAATTCCATATTTAAGATTATTTTAAACGATATATAGGGGAATGCGTTTAACGCAAAAACGCTTAAGACGAAATAATACAACGCATTATTTCGACGTATTATTATTTTCCAGACTAACTACTATGCATTTTCTCTCTTAACACGAAATGAAAATTGCTTAACACGAAACCGAAGAGATTTCCAATCTGGGAATGAACAAAATACGGAAAACACCAGGAGAATATTGAAAACTCTAAGCTGACGCCACGAAATGCATGAGAAAGTTTCAATATTATTGAACTGTCCTACTGTATCATCGGAAGAATTCGTTGCAGCAGATGATAATATGTGTACAGCCCCAATTATGGCAGACAAAAACATTTTGGAGTTTGTTCAAAGTTCAAAAAATATCATTGAGGCAGATTCCGATAGCAAAAATGAAGTGAATAATATAAGCTCCTGTTGCCACATCATCCGAAATGAGGAACATCATGAAAAGTATGCGCGGTCATTTAGACGCTCATTACAATGGTGAAATGAATATCAAAATGAACGACATTGCATTATATTTTTTAACAACAAATTGTTCAAAGAAAAATATCAAATTATTTTCCAAAAAATGTATTTAAAAAGAAAAAACTTGCAAAAACTTCATTAAGTTCTTTTGAATGTTTTTGTTTCATTAATTTTTATTAAATATATGCATATACATGCATGTCTATGTAAATAAAATATACTCTAATAAATTTAATTTTGTTGAATATGTACTTTTTTTTTGCAATATCCTTTAATATGAAATTCTTTTAACACGAAAAAATATTTCGGTCCTCTCAGTTTTGCTTTAAGTGATTTTCACTGTATTTGTTAATCTATTAAGCTACTTATTTTTTCATGAGTGAGAGATAGAGTTTATTTACATTGCATTATAAAGTAACTCGAAGGCGGTTGGCGAGGGACCTCGTAATTTTGAACTATGGTCAAGTTATGAGGACAACACTTGAGCTGGTACACTCTCTCCAAACTTGCATGCCACTCCAATGGGAGGACTTTGATTCCCGATAGATTTAATGTACATCAGTCCCTCTACACGTGGGTCTTCGTGGCACTAGGGTTTAAGCTCATAACATGCAGGCAGCGAGTTCCTAACCATAACCACCCCAATTACCGTAGCCACGCTTGTATTTTTTCATAATGAAATAGCTAACAACTTTATTCCTGCGATTGAAAAATTGTTAAATCATTTCTCGTATGCAAGCTACAAATAACAGCTGGAATAAATTTCAAGCAAAGACTACTATTTATATGTATTTCATAGCATTTTTAGTTTCAAATAATGCCAACTGTAATACAAATTGTCATCCATATAAAAGTAATGTGATTTTTTTATATATTTTATTTGGTAATAATGGACATTGTTTGTAACTTTTGAAATTACAGTTATTGGATATTAGAGGACTAGCTTAATAAATTTACAATCCAAACTTGATCTCTATTTAGGGTTACTGATTTTCAAGCCTACAATTCGTTGTACAACTGTGGTAAAAACGTTAATTGAATCAAACGAAAAGCTTGAATTGTAAAATTATAAAGTAATTCCATGAAAAAATCTGTATTTCTATCAGTCCAAATAACATACAGCATTAATGAATGAAAATAATATGCAACACTGAAAATAATATATTGAAAAATTGAATTGAAAGTAATACTAATGAATGAATATTGTTTTTAAACAAAACCCTATATAGATTAAGAATTAGAGATACTAAAAGAACAAATTTCTGTAATTATAATAAAAGTTAGGTACTTATTAAAAATCATGGAATCCCCTATTCTATATTAATATATCATAGCTTCATGTTTCTTTAATTTAAAGAACTTTAAGCAAAACACTTAACGCGTCTGGTTAAAGCATTATTTAAAAATGCAGCAAAACTTTTGAGTGTTTGAGGGCTTATTTACGTAGCACTTTCAGCTATATCAGGGCTATTTTTTTTTATAACATTTATGACCCAGTGCACCACAAAATATCACTCGGGGGCTTACATAGAAGTAAACTTGAAGCACATATCACAAAGAAGGGAAGAATTACAACACAAACATCCATGTCTTACCCGGGATTCGAACCCAGACCCTACGGCATCACAGTCAGCGTCAATAACCACTATATTGCATGGGTGGTATATATGAGGACTATTGGTGAATTATTTGATTCAAGTGACAAGGGTGACACCCAAGCCAGTACACCTCACTCTCCTAACTTCCATACCAGTCCAACGTAAGAACTTAGAGCTACGACAGATTTAACGTGCATCATTTCCGATATACAACGGGTCTTCATTGACGTCAGGACTCGAACCCATGACTTGACCTCGCTGGCCACGCGAGTCTGACCATGACCACTAGACTACAGCGGCCTCTTTCACGTTTAAGGAACGTTGTAACGGATTTATCCTTGAACCTTCTATTAATACTCTTGGGGTAAAATTATTCTTTTTTAACTGTAAATTCTATTGAAAACGTTCCCTCGAAGAGTTGATTTATTCAAATAAATTGTTCTATTTAAGCACTGGCATTTAGGTACGCGATGTTAGTCGACGGATAGTCTATAGTTGTAGAAGTCAAAAGTGCTCCAAGGATAAAGCGGAGTAAATTATACTTATATGTTAGTAACCTTAAAATAACTGAGACGTGAAAAGGCTTCAAACTATGCATTCTTTTTATTTTACTTTTAAAAAATAGAGGGCCCTTTTTCGCATCCATAGATGCATTATATTTTTGAGAATTTGATAAATAGAAAGCTAAAAAATGGGATTTTAAAATTGTAAACAAATGTGATGTAACTATGAATCAGGTACACTTTCTTCAAAATCCATTTTGTATATAATATGTGTGTTGTAAAAAACTAATTTTTCTATACACATAGAATGTAATTTTTCTGTATTATATGTTCAACTTTATTGAAAATTCTACATTTTTTGTGCAAAAATTACGGAACATTTAACTGATTAGTTACAAAATTTTAAAATAAAATTTTGTTTTTTGAAATGTTAAATATGTCTAGTTTTGCATTTATAAATACTCAGTGTATAGTGTTTAAATTATAAATCAAGTGGATGTAGTACAAAGGGATTTTATTCTAAATTAAATACACAGCTTGTAAAAGAGACATTTCGTTTTTTCCTAACTGCTTATTGTTAACATTTGAATGCTCATGGATAATCTATGTTTATAAATGTTGGTTTTACTTTAAAGTAAATAAATATTCTCTCTCTCTCTCTCTCTCATACATGTATGTATGTACAAAAACAGAGATTCTTTTGTTATAGTTTTTAAAAACAGAGAGTTCCATTTAATTTAGACATGAAATTAACTTTTTAAATTCCTCAAAGACATTTTCTTTTTGTATTTTTATAATAATAATATGCGTAAGGGGAATTCTGTAATATCCTGTAACGATGATGTTCAAAGTGAAGTAAAAATACTAAAACTTATAGACATAAAATTTTGCTATTTTAAATGGAAGGTGGAAATCGTTGATAACACGTGTTGATGAAGTAGGAAAAGAGTAAATAAAAAGACTTCTAAATAATCTAGAGTCTTAAACTTACAATTTAAAAACTGGGAAATGATACAAAACAATCCAAGTAAGTATGGTATGGTTTTATATTGTATTTAAAATTATGTTACAAATTATAGATGAAAACATCTTTATTTGCAATTTTCTCAAAATGCATTTTTTGGTGTTCCGGTACACTTTTCTCAAAATCTACTTTACCTATAGTGCTGATACTTTGCATATTATAAGATCCACAGATTTACAACAAAGTGAATGAATTTTTTTTTCAACAAACCCTCACAAATTTTTGATATAGCACAATTTTTGCATAAAATTTAAAGGAAATTTGAATCACTAAGTTTAAAAATTTTTTAAATTTTAATAAATTTATTTTTTAAAATTTCATTTCATTGATTTTATGGATTGTTATGTTTTCAAAAACTCTCAAATTTTACTGCTGTATATGCAGTGGATTTTATGCAAAGTGTACCTCTAGGTAAGAACATGACTTGAAAATAAAAAAATAGTTATTGATTATTTATTGCTCATACAGATTTGTAATTTAAAATGAATTTTTTTCACAGTAACAGGTACATAAATATACATATAATTTAACGTAAAAACTTTACTTTCATTGCTTTTAATTTAAGTTAGAACCATTTGAATTTAGTGCAAAAAAAGTTCATTTTTCCTTGTCGCAGACGTCCCAGTTACCTTAAGGCTGTTTTCGGTTAATGTTAAAGAATAGGACCCTAATTTGGAACATTTTTTCAGATATAAAAGAAATTAAACATTAATTATATATTCTGGCTTCACTATCCTTTAGAGAGCAGCGTTTTTTATCATACTTCCCATTTTTAACCGATTTGATTCATTTTTTCTGGAATAAAATGTGTTTCGCAATTTTTATCCAATACCGTAATGTTAAATGAACTTTGCCTTCACGTATTAAAACAAAAAAGAAAGTGTTCACGGAATATTTTGAAATTTTTAAAAACACTATATTGTTAACAGAGGTACGAGTTATAATATTTCAAATTTACATGGAAAAAAATTGGCTCATTTTTCTGTCTGAAAATGCGCTTCGCGTTTAGTTAGAGCTCTCATAGTTTTACCGAAGACAGCCTTAAGCCGTGAGATTGCTCTTCCAATTTTTTTACTAAGTGCATTTCCTACCTTTAGTTGTGTTGCTTAAGGAAAAAGGGATAAATAAACTTGAGTTTAAAACTTGTTACGGCTGATCTTTGCTCGAGCCCCCAAACACCAATAACCTCTAGTGAGTTGTTACAATGTGTGCCCTAAAAATATTTATTTTCAATTAAAATATTTACAATTTAGTGAATATTTTCATATGTTTATCCTTACTAAACTCCTCTTTCCTCTCCATTAATCCATCTCTTGGTAAATTAAACTGCTAACTGACTGTGAACATTTGTGATTTGTGCGTTGTTTGTTCATTGCGCTTTTTCATCGGTTTTTTTCCTCATAAGAACTAACAGAAATAAAAAAAGAAATTCAACTTGGCAATTAAAGAATGATTAATGACAGGTACATTCAATTTTAATTTTTATCTTCCAGACATAAAAACGAACTACCAATCACCTTTTAGTTCGTAAAATCGATTTCGAATTGCCACTAATGACTACAGATGTTATGTAAATGGCAACAGAGTCGGTTAAGTTTTGAATAGACGGTAAATCTACAAATTATGGATACATTATTGTAACATTTACCACAAAAGTAATTTAAATTAGCAATAAACTATTTTAATCATACATGATATCGATTAAAAGAAAAATGACGAATTATGTTCAAACAGATTCGGTTAAATGACTTAAGCAATATTTCCCAACGGGGTTCCTACGGACCCCCAGGGTCCCTGACATTATTCAGAGGGGCCGTAGAAAATTAAAATTGATTTGGCGATCCCTAAGCAATGTAAAGGGGTCACGCACAAGGTTAATTATGAAATAAAAAATTCTTAGTCCATTTTTATTTTTATGGAAGTTTAAATAAATATTAGTAATTCACTTGGATATTTCCGACTGGGTGTTGAACCTTTTTGCGTGTTGACTAACTTCTATCCCAAACACAGATGAATTCACACTAATGCAGGAGCATCTTATTGAAATATCAACAAAGGAGGGATTTAAACCAATGTTTGAACAAGGATACCAGAAATTCTGGTTACAAAAACAGATCCTAATCTTATGTCCTGCATTATGGGTTAGTGTATTGAAGTCATTGAATACTTTCCCGTCTTCCAATTTAGTATAACGTGGATTCAGTGCCGTAAATAACCTCATCACACAAAAAAAAACCCGACTAAAAACTAGTGCTCGGCGGAATTTGTGGTTGCTACTCACAAACATTGAGACGGACATAAATACAAAAATAACGTCTTATCAAGCTCATCCAAAGCATTTTTTTTTTTTTTAATTTTTTTTAAACAGAAGTTAAAATTTCAATGAATAACTCTTCAATTTTTTTTATTTGTAATTTTTATATTATACATTTATGTAGCTTTTTCTCTTGTGGTTTCTTGGGAAAGTTTTGACTTTAAAATGGGGTCCGTGGGCAAGTTTTGAATATAAAAGGGCTCTGTGGGCGTTTTGAATATAAAAGGGGTCTGTGGGCAAGTTTTGAATATAAAAGGGGATCCATGAGTTGAAAAATTTGGAAACCACTGATTTAGAGCTTTCTCCAAGGAATTTTTAATGCAACAAATAATGGAAAGAATAAAAGTCATTATTTAAATTATTTTACATTAATAAAAATTTTGTAAGACATTACCGTTAATAACTCAAAAAATAGAACTCTAAAAAATCAAATATCGCTGGGTGGAAATTTATATGCAAATAATAAATACATGTCTTCTTGGTAGCACAATGTTCGAGATCACGAACTTGTAACTGATGCAATTCCGAGTCCTGGTGCCGAGTGAGTGAATATTAACGTCGCACAGTTCAGCGACACGAGGGCTTTTGGTGACGGACCACGTAATTTTGAACCATGGTCAAGTGACGTGGACGACACCTCTGATGTTTTCACAGCACTGTCTGAAGAGAACCGTCTGCTCCTTCAATATCGGGAAACAGGAAATAGTCACTGGGTGCCAAATCTGGACTGTGTGGGGGGTTACCGTCGTGGACAAACTTGGCCGCCCGCTTCCTGCCGTATTGTTGTTTACGACATCCTGTCTGCTCGATTGAAAAGAGTGACACCATTTCGCTACATGTTGTCCGCTCTCATTGCTTCTTCACCATAAACTTCTCCGATTTTGACTGTGAGTATCAGATACGGGCACATTCTTTGCCCACAAAACTCGAATCACGGCTCGCACTCCCAAACGAGACCAATTTTCTAAGGGTTTTGCCATTTCAAACGTCTTGAACCGTCTAGGAACTTACACTACTTATCCGTACATCAGTTGTATGACAAGTAGCGCCTTTTGTCTACACTCTGGGGAAACAAAATTTCTGCACAATATATAGTTTTCAAATGCTGCGGATTGTAACCTTTTTTTTCTGATCATCCCTAGTATATTTACTCACAGGTCAGCTCTCAGTAATATTTTATCGTTAATATCTCTAAAACAATTTGGCAGGAGAACCACCTAAAACTCATCATCAACTGAAAAGACACATGACGATCTCTACTTGAAATCAAGATATATATGCAGGGCCGTTTTTAACCTCCCCGGCGCCCTAGGCCCTTCAAATTGTTACGCCACCTCCACTATTTCCAGAGTGCCTCCCTTGCTAGTTTTGTATTGGGAGGAATTTTCCCTTGCTTTATTTTTGCTATTTGGAGAGCCTTTCCATTATTCATCACCTAATGACCCACCATATCCTAAATCGGCAACAATAAGGAAAGGATAGAGCCAGGGTTTGATCAATCTTTTTCATTTCTTACCTTATGTTATCACGGACCACCCACTTTTTTGTAAATTAGTACAGTAAATTAATGAAATCGTTTGCAATTACAGTATAGAGCAGGGGTGGCTAACCTTTTTGGGAAGGGAGCCACTATTAGATAAAAAAATAATTCTGCGTGCCACTTCCAAATTTTCCAGCAAAGAAATATTGAAAATTGAAAAAAAATGTTACTTATAGGCTTATTATGGGAATTTTACGCAAATAATACCTTTTTTTATGAAAGTATGTAGTCGAAATTTAAAAATTATATCATGAATAAGTCTAAAGTACAAACTTAGGTTTTATTGTTAGTAAACTTTTTGCAAGTACAACCAGTTAGATTAGGTATAAAATAAACCGGCCGCGGTAACCGAGTGGTATAGGTATCGGATCATGGCTTGCCTTGTCACGTGTTCGAACCCAGTACCACTAAAGACTGCCGTGTAGGGCAGCGATGCACGTTAAACATGTCGAGAGCTGAAACGTCCTCCCGTTGGTGTGGTGTGGTAGTGTGGAACTGATGCATGTAAATCAATAATAAATTCTATCTTACGTTTCAAAGACTATGGTTCCCATAAAAATGCTCACAAAGATTTTCAAAACAGATTCATTGATAATCCTTTCGGTCACGGGCGTTCAATTTATAATAGATTATGGTTTAGAGATGATTTGAGAACGCCTGTTGCTTAGTGCAAAAATATTTTATAACATATTTTACCGGGAATTAATTTAGAAGATACATTAAAACATACTACAAGTGCCGACAAAGGTTAAATAGGAAAAGTATACCAAATTTATCAAAATATAATGGTTTTTATACCCAGAAATTCCAGCACATCTTTCTATTTTGGATTTGGTATCAGAAAGACTCATTTTGCTACGAATACCTTTTATGCAAATTAGGTGATTGAGACAAGTACGCGGTCAGTTTGGATTATTAGGGCAAATAATCAATGTTCCAACGTCGCCAAAGAAGTTTCACTTCTATCGCATGGCGTTCCACCCACCACTTTTTTTTATTCAAGATACTATTTATTAATTACTAAAAATCATGATAATCATCGAAATTACTAAAAATCAAATTCTACAAATCCGAAATTTATCTTGAAAAATATTATGATCAATATACGATAAAGATATTAACATAATAATTGGATGGATTGTAAGAAAATCCTAGTTGAAGGGAATAAGCAATAATAATATATTCATAACTAGTGGAATATACCAAAGGAAAGAATTATTAAAATAAATTTCATTTTTATATTCAGATATCCGTAAATAAGGTATCAGTAATTTTATAATTGTCTTACGCATTGAGAATTTCACAATTGTTTTTACTTTATTCAATAGTCCATCAAATTGAAATCAATTTCTAAATTATTTAAACATTATTTCGTAAGATTGACATGAAATTACCCGCGCCTTCTGTGGAATGAATGAACCAAGTGAAAAAGTTTTACGGTTGATGAGCGCGCCATCTATTGCGAAATAGTGAAACGAATTCTACGTAAACAATTAATTCTAAATAAAATTTCATCGATCTATTTTAAATAAATGGAAATTAGCGTAATTTTTTTTTTAAAAAAAAAGAAGTAATTTTGTTACATAATCAGGGAAAGTTACAACAGTGAAAAAGTTTTAAAAAATTTAAATAACTTCATAGCTAAATGGGTTTGTTTATTTCAAAACAAGTTTAAATATCAAGTAACAGTCATTTAAAAAAAAAGGATCATTTCACACAAGTTGATAAAATTATGATTTAACAATAATTTAAATCTTTATAATACAGTTTCCCTTCTATGATGAGAAAAAATATTAATACTATTTTAGAGACAAGTTGAAAATTAATCTTATACTTAAAGTTATGCAATAGCTTTCTTTACTAATATTTATATTTCAAGCTTCATTTAAATCTGCATAATATTCGCATGGTTTTTAAAAACTTTATTTTAGATGTTTTAGGTAAAAGGAAAATATAGAACGTATTTGCTGAAGTTTTATTAGCAGTTTTTCATAATTTTTTAAAAATATTTTGCAGAAATTGCCTTCAAAAAACCGTCATTGAGATAAAACTATCCAGAAAATGAATATTATGAATATACTTATAATTCAATAAATATAAGAAAAACGCAAAAATTTGAGGCCAAATTGTATAAATAAAATGATTACAAAAAAGAAATGGGAATTTGAAGATTTACATCTGACAATTACATTGCGAATAACACAATCCAAAAAAAAGTTTTCTTCGTGTCTTCTGAATTAATACTTTTGTTCTCATTTTCAAACATCAAATCTTCAGGATTCATCATAAATTTTACTTTCACTTGTTCAATTTTTTTTTATTGTTACTGAATTATACATAATACATAATCCTTACACGTGTCTTTAAGAATTCATACTTAAAATTTTAAGTTTTCTTACTTTACTCTTTTTCAAAAATACAATCTACCTTTTAGATTACCTCTTTGATTAAGTCTTCATTTCCTAATAAGAAAATAAGACTCTTTTCTAATTACTTTCGATCCCAATTATGATTCGTGTTGAAACATGTTTTAAGTTTTCTAACTTTTCATCCGTCATACTATAAGCAAATTATCACTTCCAAAAAATGCATTCCTTCAAACTTTAAAATAAAATATTAAAATTCTAAGTTTTCGAAGGAATTCCAATGAAAAAATTAGTTCGTAATAAAGTAACTCCAGAAATTTCTTTTGGAACTAAGCAAACTTTAAACCAGAGGTAAAAAATTTACGTTTATTTTCCGAGCTTTGCTAAAAGTATTTCAGTATCTCTTAAAATAGATATTTTGTTCAGATAATAGTATAACACAAATTTACCTAGACATTTAAAAAAAGAATTGTTAGAAATATTAAATTCATGCATTTATGAATAAAATATTTTGTTTAAAATAATAAATTTCCCAGCGTTTTAATAATTATCAAGAGAAATTTTTTTTTTACGTCGTATTTTTCCTTTTTAAAGCATTTAAATAGATTTAAAATTGTACGAAGTTAATTTTAGACTAAAAAATTTCAGAATTCTTTTACCCTATCTTTCCACTTGCATTCAAAAAGTCAAGCCTATTTTCAACTTCGACCAAACAATTTTAAAACTGATTCAAAAAAAAAATTCGTAAAATAAATTTTTTTCACTCTCTTGCTTAAAAAAAAATTATACACAATTATTTATGTCTACCAGAGCTAGCAATATTATTTTAGTGATATATAATATTAAAAATAATTTTAAAAAATTCGTACGAAGAACTGATATTTTTAATTAGTAAAAAAGAATAATAAATCAAGAAAAAAGAAACAATACATTTATCTTCTGAATACATTTTAGTTTTATTAATGTTCTTTAGAAATAGATTATCTATTGAAACAGCTGTGATTCTGTTTAGTTTAAGATGCCCTTTAAATAAAATTCAGTTGGGTTTGTTTTCTTTTTGTAACTTTTAACATCGACACCTGAAGGAGAATAATAATACTTTGAAAAAATTTAGGAATCTGAAATATGGAGTAGACAATTTGAAATAAAGAAAATTTATATACACTAATTGCAAAAAATAAATACATGTTTTAGGCTTTCAGCTAAATGCAGTATAATTTACAATTATTTGCCTTGATATGATTTTTTTTAATATTTGCATAAAGGTATTCATTATAATACGAATAAATGTATCTAATAGGTAAATTATCCCCGGGAAATAGCAATCTTCTCTGCAATTATTCCTTCGTCAAATGATCCCTCACAATAAAAAAAAAAAAAGAAAGAGAAATACACAAGCATAACTATAAGGGTATATTTTTTTGTTGTGCATTCAAATAGAAATAGTAGGAACGTTAAGGTTACAGTAACAAGAAATATATGAAATAATTTCTCAATTTACCTACAAGGAATCCGAGCTTCTGTTCATGAGCAAATTTAATTTTGATAGTTTGTATCTGATTTTCTACTACAACATTTTCATATTTGAATTGATCCTTTGAAGATAAGACATGGTTAGATATTCAGATTATTTGCATATATTAAGTACAGATACAAAAACTGAATAAACCTTGATTTCTCCATTATTCATACTTTCATCCACCCAACAACAACATGCTGAAGGATTATTAGCTGTGGATCTAGAATTCTAAAGCTCAGTTGAAAACAAAAATACTTTTGAACAGATTCTTTTTCCAAACTTCCACACTATTGTCATGTAATAGCTTAGAAGTTTTTTAATTAAGTTAACCAGTTAACTTCATTGACGAGTATATCTCGTCATGTAGAATTTGGTGTAATAACAAGTATAATCATCATGCGTAAAAAGTAGTGACCAATGGCTACTGAATTGCAATTTTTCAGAAAAGCAAAACATATTTTCAAGATGTTTATAATATTTTGAGGCCCCGCAGGAATAAAACAAATGAAAAATATGAAGATTTTAAGGTTAACTCCTGCGCACTGACTGAAACACCAAATAAGCTCACATAATGAATTTATTTATGTGTTATGATATTAGTTTTTTAGATGTTAGTCTAAAAGGGGTTAAAGTTGGAAAGTTGATTTAAGAAAGGGTTCCTTTAGGTATGGTCAATCATGGGAAGTGCGTAACGCCGTTCAGGCGCTGAGCCGCAAAAGTTACCTAGTTATCGGGTAGTTTAAATGCCAATTGTTTGATGTTAGAACCTTGTGCCGACATTAGAGTAAAGGCCCAATGTCGTGCTTCCTAAAGAACAATTATTTTATTAGGGTGGGAAATA
>BMAV01005969.1:172615-184487 GCA_019973955.1 Trichonephila inaurata madagascariensis
TAAATGCCAATTGTTTGATGTTAGATCTATGTGCCGGCATTAGAGTAATGGCCCAATGTCATGCTTCCTGAAGAAAAGTTATTTTATTAGGGTGGGAAAGGCAAGAATGCTTTCTAGTAAAGAGGAGTGGGATCAATCCTACAGCATCTACACCAGTACTTCCTTCGTGTCAAGATAGGTAGAAAATATTTTGTCATTAAAGAAGGAAGTAAATCAGTGTGTGTTTAGGTCTCTCTCAGTCAGAGAAATTCATAGATATTCATAAAAATTTACGGTTGGTCTATTAATATGTATATAATATTGTTTATGTTTACCAAATAAATAAGTATTAGTAATAAAATTGTCAATTTTTAAAAATAAATCCATCTTTTTGATCCAATATTTTAACAGTGACACTAATTCTGAGATTGATGAGTATACTAGACATCACTCGATTTCATTGACACAGAGTTACGCACTCTCAACAGGGGACGCTACAGTTAACTGATTAAATATGTGCAACAGCCTGTAAAAGTAATTCTACTTAAGTCAAGAAATACTTATTTTATCCTTTTAACGACTTAGGGAAACATTTTGCTCCCGTTTTAAAATTTATGTTTTTGTCGTATTTAATTATAAACTTATCTGCATTTTTTATACAGAGTGTTGAAGTATAGTACGTATGCCAAACGTATTTACGTAAACAAAAGCATTTAAAAAGAACTGTTAAATCAATTGGAACGAAATATAAAACATTCGCGGGCAGTATTTTAATATATCAGTTTTTATTGTATCGTATAATAATATGTTTCTGTGTTTTCTGACGTGTTATGTTATTTGGCAAGTATAATTTGTGCAACAATAAAGTACAGGATGTCTGGGCTTAAAGTACCCAAAAGTTAGGACTCATTATTACGGAAAACCATCAGGATGTAATAAACTGCTCATCCGTGGATTGGAAAACTCTCCTAGAAGTTTTGGTGAGTCCGATCGGCCGCGCGTTCGCACAGTATTCGGCAATCGCAGACGATAAACTTTTTACACTGACTTCATTAATAAAGATGTGGCCGTCACAGCAAAAGGTGCAGTGCGTACTTTGGTTAACGGAATTTAAATCAGTCACGTTTTTACACCGATGTGTTCGATATGTGAATGGAATGCCGTTACTAGGTGTCCTACAAAAATAGGAATCGTTAGTAGTGAAGGAGGGAAGGTTCGTTCTGGGTACCTTCCGTTCCGAACTCGAGTACTTTACCGATCACGCCCAAACGACCGTCTTCGCATGATGTTGGTACTAGTTCATATAGATATCACACCGCCACATACTCCCCTGCCAGTGTTTCGGCGAATAGGCGAACAAACGATACCATATTCGTGGTGAGCATGTAAGCAGTTGCGTCACTTGGTGGGTTGCGTCATTCGTGCGAGACGGCTTTCGAGAATTGCGTCATGTGTGTGACGGTTTGATTGCGTCATTTATGTGAGACGACTTTGAGAAGTAACGGCTTATTTGCGTCAATGTTTGACGGCTTAATTGCTTTTGCGGTGGATAGATGGAGCCACGACTGCGGCACGTGAAGGGTGTGGTTCCTTTGCACGGCCAGGGTCACCAATGAAGGAGGAAGGTTCCTTCTGGGTACCTTCCGTTCCGAACGCGAGTACTTAACCAATCACGCCAAAACGATCGTCATCACATGATGTTGGTACTAGTTCATATAGATATCACACCGCCACAGTAGTCCCCAAAGTAGGAATCGTTACTACTGTTCAGGAGTCGTACAAAATGTATCACGCACACGATCAACAGTGTATTCTATCACGAAAACTTAAGGATACTTACCAGTTTGAGATACCAAAGTTCTTGTCTCCTTTAAATTTCTTTTTTATTGGTGGATGGATTTTGTTGTCGGAGGGTCGACATTCCATTCTGTTCGAACACGTCACTGTACACGCGTGACTGGTTTAAATTCCATTAACCAAAGTAAGCGTTGCACTTTTTGCTGTGGCTACTAATTTAGTGTGGCTACTAATTTACTAATTTAGTGTAAAAAGTCTATGGCACGTCACGTGCGGCCGATCGGACTACACCCAAAAAATCTTGGAGATTTTTCCAATCCATGGATGAACAGTTTATTATATTCTGATGGGTAGTTCCGTAATAATGAGTCCTAACTTTCGGATACTTTAAGACCGGACACCAAGTATATTCAAACAAACGAAAACAAATGCCTGACAAAACTACACATTGATCCAAAGAATTGTTTTTTTTTTTGTGATTTTTATTTATTTCACTTTAAAAAAAATAAACAGTTGCATACTAATATTTTATCTTAGCAAGTCATGGTCCTGTAAGGATTAACTGAATCCATTATGTATACTATGAAAATCCTTAATTTTTTCCCCATTTCAATAAAGATTGCTACAAAATTTTAACATACAAAACTGTTAATCCTATCGAATTTTTGAAATTTAAGTGAGATAAAATCCTGCTACATCAAAAATACCTCTACATTTTAACAGCAGAATTTCTTTTGGCCTCTTCTGATCTGGTAATAAGCTGCCAAAAAAGGATGCTAAGCACGATCTTTTTTACCAAAATAAAAGCAGAGGAATTGTGTACGTGGGATCTAATAGCATTGCACAAAAAGATTTAACAAGGAATTCTGAAAATCTCTTTTAAAAGAGAAAAAAGAACATTACTTGCCTTGCTAATTCCAAAGGGACCATCTTCTGAAGACATAAAAAGTTCCAAATGCACCAGTTCCAAGACAGAAGTGGAAATGTCTAGTTTTAGAACGAAGGTTGAAGTAAAAGTAATTCCGTTGGGATTGTGTGTTTCACCTTTTGGTATTTCTAATTGAAGTAAGTGACCAAAAGCGGGGAAAAGACGGAATAATTAAATAAATGTTTATTTCTTAGAATGTTGAAGTAATTACTTAAATGTTTCATTTGTATAATCAACAATGATTTCTTTAACACATAGTATCTTGAAAGGACAATACATTTGATATGTTATATAATAGAACATATATACAGAAGCTTCCTTAACTTCTGCTTACAACTAAAAAACATTCAGGTAAAAAAACTCATTCATTTGATTTTTTTCAGATTTTTTTCGAAATTTGGGATGAGGTTGTAGAATTAAATATAACTTGTGAGAAAAGCTATTTTATTTTTCCAAAATTAATTCGAAAACAAGCTATCTAAATTTTAATCATATGAGATAGCAGTATTCAGTTGTTTAAGATGTATATTAAGTTCATATACAGGGTGTTGGACTGAATTCGATGGACAAATTCAGCGGGGTTATAGTAGGCAGCATGGGGACGACTAATTATCACAGAACATGGGATCGCAAACCATAATTCGTCGGAGTAATTCGCAAAAACAGTAAGGGTGTAATGTCGAGTAAAATGAAAGGAGGTTATAAGTGGCAAGAAATACATTTATTAAATGTAAGGCATACTTACAATATGAACAATGCGTCACAGTTCGACGTCTCAGATGCAATAACAAGTGACTGTCGCGAGAAATTTCGAAGTTGTGGCCTCATAAGTCATAGAACACCTGATACCGACAAAGGAAAGATTGTCAGACGCGTTCGAACAAATTCGATATGCTGGCGATGTCAGCTGAAGCTACAACCATCCATGCCAAGAGATAATCTATTGTAGCCAACTGAGTATTATACATAAGTGATTTCAGGTGGCACCAGAAGAAGAAATACAAGGGGCTAAGATCCGGGGAACGTGAAGGCCAAACAACAAGCTAATCGTATCCAATATACCCCCCTCAGGATATGTAGCATGGAAGTGGTTATGCACCGCAATCCAGAAAGTGTGCTGGTGCACCACCGTGCGGAAGATGGAATGCCCAAGGGGACCGAGCTCACCCGAAAGAGGTTTGAACCACGTGTTCTGGTGCGCAGTGGGCGGACACCCTGCAGCAAATGCAGGAGAATGTGTTCTAGGAAAGCAAAATCTTTTGAGCCATTGAGGCTCTCGGGCAGTATAATGCATATACCCGCATTTGTTTGACCACTCCCGTCATCTGGTTCATTGCCCTCCCGACGGCTATTATTATCGTGATTTTCACCGAGTAAACGTGGTTTGCGACCCCTGTTCTACAATGATTTGTCGTCCCCATGCTGCGTAATGGTACCCCTCTGAATTTGTCGATCGAATTCAGCAACACCCTGTATTTCCCTTTCTCAAATTAATTCAATTCGACATTATTCGAAATGTCAGCAGTTAGTGAAATATTCACTTAATCCAGTGATACTCAACCTGTGTCTCGCGGGTCGTATATGGCCCACTGGCCTTTTCTGAGTGGTCCGGTAATGGCCCATTGCACTAAAAAATTCAATTATTGGAGAACAATGTACTAAAATTTTAGCAGGAAGTTCTATCAATAAGCAATTAAATCTATTAATTTTGCTATCAATTTTTTTTAATATAGTTTAATGTAAGCAAAAGGCTTGGCCATAGATGAAAGAGAATCGAAACTATCCAGAAAGTCAGTAAAAAGGCTTAAAAGTAAATATTTTTTGTTTCATAGAAAGGTTAATATACAGTTGGCGTAGCTACCACCGTATCAATGATACGGGGCCTCAAGTTACAGGGCCCCAACATATGTAAGCAAAACACCGTAAAATGTCAAGGTCCTGCATCAAATTCCTTATGGACCGTTTTTTGGGGCCCTCCCAGGAATTTTGATACAGGGCCCACTCGGTACTAGCTACGCCAGTGTTAATATAGTATTAAAATATAAAAGCCAAAAATTATAGTTTAAATATTTTAATCAATTTTGCTTTGTCCAATGTTGCTATGGTCTTATAGTATGTTTTTTCCATTACCTTTATGTTACGGTCCGAGTGAAATGCCTGTCATGCATGTGTGGCCCGGCGGAAAAAAATTGAGTACCCCTGACTTAATCTTATCTATATTTGAGGATCATTTAATGAAACAATTTACGAATAAAATAACTTGAATAATTCTACATTTCTTCGCAAACTGAATGAAAATAATTAATATAAACGAATAATTTTAAAAAATTCTATTGGAGTTCTATGTCCAGTAGACTTCTGAAACATTTAGACTCTGCAAATGTACGATAAATATTGTACTTTTGTATCAAATGACACAATAAGAGTACCATTTCTAGTAAAAATATTTCCTTTAAAATTACAATAAAAGGATAAAAGAGTTAAAGGCTTTTATCTAATAAAAGTCATCGACATCTTCTAGCTAGTGATGTCCCATCATTTCTTTGCCATATATAAATTCAGGTTCTATATTTAAACACAAAAGAGAATAATTTATTTCTATTCGAAACATCTGTACATTTTCAAAAGAAAGACTCCTCTTCGTTTTAACATAACGAATTGAGACTCAGGGGAACATTCTGCAATTTAGACAATATCCGAGAAATGCATTAGCTTTTAGCCACTTTTCATTAGCCTTTTACCATATAACTCCTATCCAGAGAGCGAAAAATGCTCGAAGCGCGTCTTGGTTTATAAACCCAAATGTGCAAAACAATGTTTTACACCATCAGCCGGGATTTTGCTTCATCTAAAGTTCTTAGAATCGATTTCAATTCTTTTTTTCCCGCCATTTTTTTTTTCTTTCTCCTCTCCTTCATTCCATCGATGCAAAACTAAGGTGTAAATCCATCGAAAGACAAATTATCGGCAGGATTTATTTTTCTGTTCATAAAAATGTATTTTACATTTCCATTTGTGGCATCAGCGAAAATGGAAGCTTGTTTTTAGAATGTTCTTTTACGGGAGCTGTGATCAGTTTCAAAAGATAAAACTACCATTAGACTTTCTGGTATTGGATAAATATGATGCGATCGATTATGACACCATTAGAACAAGGGAAAAAACGAAGGAATAAATTCCATTTCTACGAGAGTTCCAAGTGTCTCAAGTCCATTATAAGTTTCATTCGAGATTCTAACTTAATTTAACGATAAGTAAAAGTCGTCTGTTGTTTCTAAAGTTTAATAACTGCTTTGAATGAATCGTATGGTAATAACTGATGTTTTCTTTCTAGCTATAAAACTCATTTCGAAGAAAGAAAGTTTACGAAAAAAATACAGATATCCGAAAATGGTTCAACAATGAATAAATTAGAAAGATATTTAAACTCGTAGATCATTAGTTATCTGTACTCCTTTGAGTATTATAAATAACCCATTGATATATTTAACCCAAAATAGTAATTTTTATTCTATATGGAAAATATTATAATTAATTGCACTTATAGTTAGTGATTAAAAGTTTATATTTGCATTATTGGGGTAATAATCTTTATAAATATACAGTGTGTAGACGGTTAACTGGGTACGAGAATATTTTTCCCTGGTGTATATATATTTTTATTATACTTAATAAAACATTTGGAACTAATTGAATATCGATGCGTTTCGGATTTTTCTGCCAAATAGGTAAAAATTTGCATCAATATGAGGCGGTAATATTGCACTTCCGGAACATTATAACGATCACCAAAGATTTATTTGGCGTGATTTTGAAATCGTGCCAAAAGCGAACAGAGTTCTGATATTAAATTAGTTTCAAGAATTTTATTAATTATTAATGAAATAATATATTAATAAAAAGGTACTTATATGCATATTATACCGTTGATCAGTTTTACCAAATCAAAAGACTTCGCCAACTGATGTCTTACGCAAACAATATTACTGTATTACTGTTTTTGGGAACAAATTCAGAAAAAAATTTCCGCTATTGGCATACGGCAGCATTCGGCAACATCTTTTTACTCTACCTAAAATGGTGCCATCTTCCGACCTTAACGACAACCAATTAAAGGCAATATTAGAGCAAAATCCTCGTCAGTCAACAAAATATATAAAAGAAAGATCGATCATATCAATCAATCATTTGTTGTCATCTAGAGAAGTTAGTAAAATAATTTAAGAGAATATATGTATGCATCATAATCTCAATAAATGGATTAAAGACGATCGTATTACATAAAACTCTAGAACTGTTTGGGTGGTCTGTCTTACCACACCCACCTTACTTCCGGGTCCTGCACCATAACAGACTGTTACCTTTTCTCTACCCAGCAAAACCTTTTGAATAGAATAATCTTTGATTCTGAAAAGCAAGTCAGTCAATCAAAATGTCGAAAATGTCCTCCAATCAAAACCAGCCACATATTTTAAGAATGGAGTTGATTATCTGCCAGGAAGATGGAAGGTCATACGTAATGGGGTAAATACATAGTAAATGAATATAATTTTATTGCTTAATGAAATTAAAATAAATGTCTGATAAAAAATTAGAAGTTATTTATGACTTAAGATTACTGCATGCCTTAAAGCTGTCTTCGATAAGAGTATGAAGGTTAAACTAAATGCGAAGCACATTTTCGGACAGAAAAATGCTTCAATTTCCATGGAAATTTGCAATATCATTACTCATACCTCTGTTAACAATATAGTGTTTTTAAAAATTTCAAAATATTCCAGGAATATTTTCTTTTTCGCTTTAATACGTGAAGGCATAGCCCACTTAACATTACGGTATTGGAGAAACATCACGAAACGCATTTTAAACCAGAAAAAATGAATCAAATCGGTTAAAAAAGGGAAGTATGATAAAAAATACTGCTCTTCAAAGGATAGTGAAGCCAGAATATCATATTAATTTTTCATTTCTTTTATGTCTGAAAAAATATTCCAAATTCGGGTCCTATTCTTTAACATTAACCGAAAACAGCCTTAAGATTACTATATGAATCCATGTGGGCCTGATTCAACCATCAAAATTCCAATTGTTGATCGAATGTTTATTTACTGATGTCCCTTTTTGAAGCAACACGTGGGCTATTGATGATGGACCTCGTCATATTACAGTGTGTTACAATTGTTACAAGTGTGAACAACACCCAATCTCACCTCACTTTGCAAACTTCCACACTCCTTCAACGAGATATCACAGAGCCTCGATAAAGATTTAATATGCATCAACCCATCTAGATGACAAGATCTTTAGTGGTATCAAGATTTATGAAATATGGATCCAAGACTTCAGGTTATTAAAAAGTGTAAAAATATGAGAAACTCATTTCAAGCATCATATAATAGTAGTTTAAAAGTACGTTTTTTGGCCTGAAATTAAGGTATCCGACTACGTTCGGAACCGTGATTTTGCAAAAGCGCATAAATGGATAATTTTCATGATATTTAGAGTCACTTAGATTAGAATACATGTACAAAATTGTTTTAAGGACATTGACAAAAAAATTTATTTAAATACAATATTTTGGCAAAAAAATTAGCTTAAAATAATCTTTTTTCAAAATGTTCTCCTTTTGTGAAAAATGGTTCTATTATAATAATATTTTGTCTGTATATAGCTCAGACCTCTGTACAGAGGCTCAACTAGAATTTTTGAAATATATAACTTAGAAGTGGGTTTATCCATATTTTACGACAACAGAGGGGAGCAATTTTAAGAAAAAAACGCTAATTATTTCAATTGGTGGTAACTCTGAAAATAATGTGAATTTTTCAAAAATTCTAGTTGAGCCTCTGTAGAGAGGTCTGAGCTATACACATGCAAAATATTATTATAATAGAAGCATTTTTCACAAAAGTAGAACATTTTGAAAAAAGGTTATTCTAAGTTAATTTTTTGCCAAAATATTGTATTTGATTAATTTTTTTTGTCAAAATGTCCTTAAAACAATTTTATACATGTAGTCTAATCTAAGTGACACTAAATATCATGAAAATTATCCATTTATGCGCTTTTTTAAAATCACGGTTGCGAACGTAGTTGGATACCTTAAGTTGTATTATATTTACAAGAATACCTCATCATTTAGAAACTTAGTAAGATGACATGAAAAATACATACTCATTTTTATGCTGCCCCACGGTTATTTTGAGGTGAAGATTAATTCAATTGATTATTTATGGACGTTTCGCTTCCAAGTAACATGAGCACTAATAGAGACCAATAGCATAATTTTGAACCACGGCCCGGTGACGAAACAACATTCCATTTGAAACAGCATGAGGGCTATTGGCCACAAACTTCATAATTTATAAGCCACAGCTAAATCATAGGGATCATACCTAAGCTGTAACTTCACTCTTCCAACTTCCATACTAAACCAACATGAAACCATTGGGATTCGATAGGTTTACAAAAATGACAGTCTTCGCAGTCAGCTGAAAACGCAATTTCTGCTATAAAACTATTCGCCTTCCCCGCTAAATTATTCATCATACAGCCCCGTGCTGTCCTATACCTTAAAAGAGGGAATTTAAAATAATATTCCTGCTAAGTATCGTCAGAGTATTCGTAAAAATGGTTATTCTATGTAATTTTAAAGTGAGTGGTACTTATAAGTACCGTCGGTAGAAAAAGGGTTAAATTCCTAACTCGATTTAAACATTAAAGGCCGTAAAGGTTGCATCCCGCATCATGGTCTCTAGCTGTTTTTGCGATATTTCTGAATTTTAAAACATGCGTATCTACACTCATTTTCAAAATTATCTTTACATACCCAAAAATAAAGACACTCCAGGAAATACCCAATTGATTTAATTCGTTTTGCTTAGGGTATGAGAAAAACGAACTTGTATTTAGCATTATCCAATTAAAAGTAATCAAGCACTTTGTGCAAATTTAATATGCGAGTAAAATTCTATAATATAGCATTTGATTTCAATTTATATTGACTCAAAATGCTTGTTATGGCTCCGAAATATCATTTGGAGGAATCTGTGAAGTAGAGATTTATTAATCTTTACAAAAGCAGTGCAGATAAGAGTGTGGCCATTTCAAAGACGGTCTCTACGGTATGGAAACAATTTCAGAAGTCTGCAACTGCTATAAAGAGTTCTGGACGATGTCTTAACATCTAGAAATCCCCTTCGATGAATTCGTTGAAAATTAAGCCATTTAACGCATATCGTAGACAGTAAAATATCCTGATCCGTGAACTCGATTGATAACTGATGGAACCTCAGGAAAATCATTGTGTGAGACATACTCCTCCTAGATATGTAAATGCCACGAAAATCCTCCTAACTACTTGGGTGGAAATATTTTCCCGAATATAGCTAACATTATTGACAGCTTTAAATCCCGTTGGTAGGTCACATATAAGGTTACGACTTGTGTAAACAAGTATAAGAGGTGTGATCTCATTCTAATTCCTAACCATTAATTTTTTTCCCCGGTTATTTATTTTTTATTCACTTTCCTTGATGTTGTGTATCATTCCACACAAATTAACAAAATTATAGTTACTTAACTGAGAAATCATGGATTTTATGTATGTAAAATATATTTAGAGATAAAAGTGTATATACTAGAAAGTCAGTGTCAGACAAATATTATGAATTTCAAAATGGGTATTAATATATTTAGTTTCAACACAATTACTTCTTTTATAGTTTTTTACCATAATTGATAACGCATACAAAAAAAATTTTAATAAAGCATTTCTTATAGTTGCATGATACTTCATAAAAAAAATATTCTTGGAACTCAAAACCATTCTACTCTAGGCTCTACCCAATCTAGTACTCCGAATACCCACATATTCTAACATTAATCAAAATGGCACTGAACTCTGTGGCGCAAAGCCCATGAGAGCCAATGCCTACTGTGCCTATCTCAGTTTTTGTGACCTTAGGCACTGGGGGGCATGTGCAGATGTTTCGGTCAAGTCTTCAGCCTGACGCGAAACCTCCAGTGTTCAGTTTTCAAGCAAGCTTGGTACTCCTTTATCAGCCTACAGAAGGGACGAAAGGCTGAGTCGATTTTGCCCAGCCCGATATTTGAACCCCGAACCCATGGTGTGGAAGCTCCATACACTACCACTCAGCCCCTCGGCTTATTAATGAAAATTAGTTAAGAGAAATAGGTATTATTCACAAACGATCCTTATTGGAAATCTACGGCTGTATTTTGATTGTTTTTTATTTGGGGAGACTTACATATAGATAGTAATACTCAATACCTTCATATCGCTGCGCTTTCATTAGGAAATACGCGAATATTAAGAACAAAATGTATCTCATATATATGAGGCAATACATTCAAAGTATATAAGATGCTTTTTCATTTTAACTTTTCTGTTTTCGGGGTCAAATCTGCTCTTAATATTTGTGTAAGCCCTTAATTCGATCAGATTTGTGTGGCCGCGGTAGCTTAGTGGACAATGTAACGGACGGTAACGTGTCATGATTCGAGCCCAGGTCAAGGTATCGGATCGTGGCTGGCCTTGTCACGAGTTAGAACCCAGTACCACTTAAGACCCACCGTGTAGGGCAGAGATGCACGTTAAACTGTCGAGAGCTGAAACGTCCTCCCATTGGTGTGGTGTGGTAGTTAGGAGAGGGGGTGCCAGCTCAGGTGCTGTCCTCGTCACTTGATCACGATTCTAAATTACGAGGTCCTACGACAAAAGCTCTCAAGTAGCTGAAGAGTGCGACATTAATATTCACTCTTACTCTATCAGATTTGTTTCACTGATATAAAAAAATTGTTTATAATCTTAGAATGCATTACTTTATTAATTTCGTCAAATCTGTTTTTTCTACTTAAAACTAGTTCTGCTGACACATGTGATTTTGTAGACGCCATTTATTTCTTGTGATTGCAGACATTGACTTCTCTACGTTGACATTGGAACTGTCTCTGCCCAGAAACTTATGCTGATTCTGTTTTGTTTCGAATGCTCAAGGTTCTCTTCCCCTCCCCCTCCCCTTTCCACCGGTTCCCGACATCCTCATTTCTAAGGACAGTAGAAACGTGTATCTAACTCCATGTTATTTGTATATGGGTATTTACATATTATACTATCGATTATAATTTCGCCAAATTAAGAGACGT
>BMAV01005969.1:186794-214734 GCA_019973955.1 Trichonephila inaurata madagascariensis
ATAAAAGGTAAGTACACTATTTCACTACCTATTTTCATGATTTTCATCAACATTATTTTTTGGTTACATCTAAAATTGTCGGCAATCATGCAGTTCAAATTATTTTCTGTCCCGATGACTAAGCGGACGCCGCCATATTGGATTCCAGTCCAGCTAAAGCAAACCCTGCTTGGCGCAGTTACCCCCGTTATCAAATTAGTTCCAATGTAATTTTATCGTAATTATATATAACATTCATTTAGTACGATTTAATAACAATTATTAGAAATAATAACCATATAATATAATTTAATAGTAGTTATAAAAAATAATAATCACCGTATTGTAAAAAAATAAAAGTAATGCATAAGAATACTCGTATTACATAATTATAAGTAACAGCATAATTATAAATAAATAACATAAGAATCGCTATAAATAAACAACAAAAATAGTTAATTAAATAGCATAAGAATTATAAATAAATAACAATATTTTTAAATAAATATTAAAAGAAACTATAAATAACGATTATATGATTTTTACTTATAGTAATAAATGCATTTTTATATTACATTATGAATAAAATAATTACATAATATATGTTAAAATGAATAATGAATATCAATTACAAAGTATTGAAAGCTTGCAATGTAAAACTTGCACTGCAAGTTCCTTCAACGAATTTCATCGAACAAAGAACGTAAAAAAAAATCATTTTTAAAACATAAAATAAAGCAAAAATGAACGATTTATAGCAATAATTAAAAGCACAACACTTATTCTTTTAAGAAAAAAATATTCTAGTACTCACTCATTTTAGAAGTATCCATATTCGAAAATAGCACAAAATAAAACAGAAGACGGAAACAATAGAACAATCACACTGAAATGTTTAAATTTTTAAAGAAATCGTCTGAAATTTTTAGGGTTCCCGCTGGAAAAAAATAAAAGTTATTGCTAATATACGTTATCCCCATGGCAATCACATCGACAGATGATAAAAATATCAAGGTAACCATATTGTAATGTTATCGTCCCTCTTGGTGAACATAAACAACAACTTGACGCTATTACCCCAGATATCAAACTCGTACTAAAAAAACAATACAATAATTACAATATAGAAAACAGAAAAGATTAATCATATTTACACAAAAAGAACTAATTTATTAAACAAAAATAAACAGCAGAGTAAAATTTACTATTTTTTATATCATCTTACGAGATAGTCTGGTACGAGACATCAATATATAGCCTATTTCATCCACACACACAAATTTACCGATTTTATAACTGATTCATGAACATCAGACTAAATCAATTACTATTTCGTGTATATTACCCATAGATATAAATAAACGTACATAGAGAAATTCCCATTTAACAAAATTAACTCGTCTAATTGAGTACATTGAATTTTTTAATTGCCTTTAAACTTTTATTTGAATTCCCCAAACGTTTCTACCACAGAATTCTAATCTATATTTTTCACAACAATTTCTTCAATTCTTCTGGTTACAAATCTGACATATATAGTTATCAATAATTTCCCGTAAATGTTATATTTTGCAATATCGGAAGTCTTAGAACGGAAAGGTAACACTTTCCACAATAGTTTTGCTTTCACTTTCATCAAATTAAAACTGAACACCCCCCTCCCTCCCCTTGTTTACAACAACTTCTCGACTTTTTTTCTGAAGTGCTAGCAATTATATCTCTCGAATGCAGGAAATTTGAAGATAATCAATCTGAAGAAATATATAGGATGAAAAAAATGTATTGGATAGAAAATATTTCGCATAGTTTTTAGGTCTTCCTCCCCCCTCTTATTATTAAAAAAGTATTGTTCATATTTGTTATGAAACTATTTCCGAAATTAGCCAATTAAATCTTAGCCTGATTTCCTGTAGAATAAGAAAAATCTGAAAAAAGTACAACAATACGTCTGATCATAGTTAAAATGTGTCTACGTACTAGTATCTGGTAGTTGAAATTAATGTATTCTTTGATTATACAGCTTACTGAAAGTTTAGAAACATTAAACATAAATATTTTATCTGTAAAATATATAATTGGACAGTACTTACTTAAAATTAGGATTTTAATTGATACGCAATGTCCATCTTGATGAAAGTCTTGTTTTTAAAGTTTTCAATATTAAATCAATAAATGCCTTTTTTCTTGATGGATTAAACGACACCATGAAAATCTTCAAAAGTATGGTTCTAGTGATCATATGGTTCACACTTTGTTGGTGCTACACCAATTGTTGAAGCCCTTCGTACATTTTATGTTTTAAAATTGTAAAAATAATTTGAGGGCTTTGCAGTAGCGTACACAAACATCTCTTTTTGGAAAGGAGGGGGTGGATTACGTTCTAAAAAGTACATAGACGAAAGCTCCGAGGGGTAATCTTAAGAGTAAAAATTAAAAAATGTTGGCCTAAAAGGGAATTAACCAGCAGCACCTTCTTTGTATACACTACTGATTCTATAGAGTTTTATTTGTTCTTACATTTGCCTTTTGTATGTACCATAAAGAAAAACCAATTCTATAAGGATTGCTTAGCATCTAACCTGTCCAACAATACAAGCAAATAGTACCAGAATCCTTAGAGCGTGGACTTTTATGTGTTTGACTCTCTATCAAAAGGTATGGCAACGGTAGCGAGTGGTCATAGTGACGAGATCGTGGGTGGCGTTGTCAAGTCGAGGGTTCGAACTCTAGAGCCACTGAAGATCAGCCATGTAAAGGAGCTGATGCACGTCAAATCTGTCGAGGCTCAAAGTCTCGTTGACGTTGTGTAGAAGTTAGGAGCGTGGTAGTGCCAGCCCAGGTGTCATCCTCGTCACTTGACCATAGTTAAAAATTACGAGGTACATCACCTATAGCCCTCGAGATGCTTCAGAGGAAGACATAAATTAAAATTCAACCAATTAATTCTATCAAAAGATGGCATTGCTGATAAAATTCTTAACATTATTATCGTAAATATATCACAAACTTTTAGATCAGATCAGAGCAAATACAAATCTTTTACTGCAGAATGTTATCAATGTATTTACACATTCGGGTTTCCATAATATGAGAATAGTAAGTTATGTTATTAAATTTGGTGCATTATGAAAGTTTAAATTTTTGAATTAGATTGTACATAAATACCAAAATTGAAAATTTATTTAATATAAAATTTTTAGAAAACAATATTTGATACCTATCACAAGCACAAAAAGTGTATTAATCTAAGGAGAAATAAATAAGCTATCATTTATTGCATATTTACGTGCTACCATAATCAGACAAACTTCCATAATTTACTAAATTTGGTCGAATAATTAGTAATTTTATATTACGTCAATTCTGAATGTGCTAAAAAGAAATCCATAAGATTTTCACCTGAAAAAGAAAAACCCAACTCGAATGCGATCATAATTAAGTGATATTTTATTATATGAATGTAGTCCAAATGTGAAATTGAAATATTTAACCATTTGAAATCGAAAAAAGAAAAAAATTGAAATTATAATTCCAGTAGGAATTAATTTGATACTGGTACTCTCTACAGATTTCCCCGCGAAATAGTTATAAGATTTGAGGCGTTATATTACAGTACAATATTAGACTGGCCACCAAAGATCTATTTGGCACGATTCTAAAACTACGTTGAATCGAGAAACTTACCGAAATTAGTTTCTCAAAACTCATTAGATATCTAAAAAAAACCATGTTTAAATGGAAGAACAGCACATTATTATTATAATGTTATGTTTTTTCTGTTATCAATGATATTAATTCAAATCAGTTATATGTAGAATACATTCGCTCCATAAATATCCATTACAACTTCAAAAAGTCTATAAAATATCTAATGGATTATTTGCAAAGTTGAAACAGGTAACTAAGAGAATTATCTGTAAATATTAGTATCAGTATTGGTAATTTTATTATACAGTCCAGTAGCCCTCGTCCATCTTCAACACGTTGAGTTAATAAGCAACAAATTAATCAATTGAACTACAGGCAGATGATTAAGCTACCTCTTAAGAGTTATTACTATTCCTATATCCGCATTGAATCAACTTGAATTAGCAAAAAGTCAAGATGTCTTTTTCTCCTCCTCCTCCCCCCTTCCTTTGATAATGACTCTATGGACAAGCTCTATATTATAAACATCAAGATTGAGCTGAAATAGAATGACTTCCAATCCTACTTCCGGTGTAATGTTAATCCATGGGAGAGCATCGAAATTCAATTGAGTTTTTCAAACTTCTAATTCATGTTTTTGAAACTTTTTTGAACTATATGGATAGAAGATGATCTGTAGATTTCAGATTCAGGACTTTATATTATTTATTTCAGTGTCTTTTCTATAATACCGTGGTGATTTTGCTAAAATCAGAAAAAGAAAAGAGTACTTATGACTGTAGCGCTCCTATAATAAGCTTTACGTTAGAGATTCACACATACTGAAACATTAGCATTATTCTGAACTAAGCATATGGTAAAAAAAATTTATTGCACTTTTTTATTGTAATTATTTTGAATGTAGCCAATAATTTATAAACACCCAAATATAGCAACCCCGAAACAGAGTAGTTTGAATTCCAACAATGCAAATAATAGGAATAGGTGCCTCCAAGGAAATCGAGCATTACACGTCCGGCCTTATTTGTTCCTTTTATCTATTAGACTATTACTTTAGAACTTGTCCATACACAAAGTTTCTTCCCTACGGATTCAGAGTTGGTGGTTTTCTTTAAAAAAATTTTTGTAGTATTCTAATTTTTAACCTTCATTGCGTAGGTATCGTTTCAAGCATAACTAGCAAACACTTGTTAAGCTAAGTTCGAGTAATAGCAGTAGTTTTCCTATTTTTATTAAATTTTATGTTAACCATTTTGCTGTTTAGGCGGCTTTTTCTTCTTTTTTTTAAAATGATAATTTAATTTTTAAGGAACTATAAAACTTTTGTAAACCGAAGATCCAACTTTGAAAAATTTTATTTGTAAGGAAATCTTTATAGCAAAAAAAAATTTTAAGTGTTAATTAATTATTGTTGACCCTTAATAATAAAACATAGCAAAACTGTCAGTAGATATACTCCTCAAATAGAAATGCGCATGGTACTGGAGCATGGTGTGCAATTGTAAACAAGAGAACCGTAATTTATAATATAATCTAACTGGAAATTTTAAGGGTTAAAGTACTTTTATATTCATATTAAATATTTATTGTGTCAGTAAAATATCCTTCAATTGCTTCATTTTATGTTTCGTGATATGATCTGTATTGTTACGTAAGTGGCATAAGCATGTTACATAAGTAAAGAAATACAACATCGTAAGTGTATTTATTAAATTGTGTAGAATTTAAAAACTCTCTTGCCCTTTATTTATTGATTTGATTTATTTAAATGATTTATCATAACTAATTTATAATATTTTCGGTTGATTTGTTAAATGGATATTTTCCTTAAAGTTCGTATTATTTTTTTATAGAATCAACTGTAAAAAATTATGTATTATTAAGTTAAAATGTAATATATCGTTATTTTCTTATGTATCCTTGGAGGAAATACCAAAAACTCAATAACATATTGTGAAAGTAAACTATAAATTGTTATTTCAAATATAGTAATTAAATATTTAGAAATATATTTCCCTACATGGTGTTAATGTTTCTTCCACCTGAGTTTTTTTCCTTCATTGATGTAATACTAAGTCATAATCAAATGCACTTTGATTTCCCTATGTAAGAAATTTTTGTAATATGCATGAAAATGGAGTTGAATAAAAATATTCATGTGTGCATATGCAATTTTTTCAGCATCTCAATAAATAAGACTTTATATCCTTACACATTATCTGTACAAATTTAAGTATTTATATATTATACCACCAACCAATTTCTCAAAATAAAAAAAAAATCCTTTGGTTAGTCAAAAGACGTCCTCATTTATGAGAATGAGATTATTGTGTTTGTGTACATGCATGGTAACAGTTTTCCACTATTGGCTGCATATCACAGCAGCATTTTACAATGTCCTTACATTTGATGAATTGATCAATGGTATAATATGCAAATTCCCAGATCTAATAAAGGTTAGTTGCATTGCTGTAACCTATTTCTTTTCTAGATTTTTTTTTAATTCTTAATGTGCTATGCATTTTTATTTACCTTACCTGGACAAGATATGCTTCCTTATACAATCATATTTTTCCATGATTGAAAAATGTGTTAAGATGCCTGTAAGCTCTTCATTCGTGTTTTTGTTTTCATATTCTGGACAATGATAGTGTGTAACATATCAATGAAAATTGAACTGTTTAATCTCAGTATGGAATTGTTAATTGTACAAAAGCGAAGAATTTGCTGAAAAATCTTCAACTCTTTATCTGCTAATATTTAGAAGCTCTATGGAAGAAAACTAAGTAGAGAGTATTGCCAAAGTTACAGGATCATTCTATCAAAGAAAATGTATTAACTAACACAGCATTTGAAAAACAGACAAGCTGCCACCTGAATATTGTAATTATTGTTAGATATTTCATTTAAAGTATAACTGGGGTTTTTTGTTATTGTCAAAATATTTAAATGTAAAATAGCAAAGTGTCATTTAACTTTAGGTATTCATATAAGTAAGCTTCGGTGCAAAATCTTCTCAAAGTTATTGGTCCATGATCTAATACAGAAATACCCTTCATTCAATATGCACATCTTTTTCTTTCCCTTATAAAGTAACTACATGCATTGTATTTAATTCTATCATCAGTTGTATGTAACTATGTATATGTGTATTTTACATAGTGTATTAAGTCAGATTTATTTTATAGTATGCATTTCTTAAGAATTCATATTTGTCTTATTTATAATAAATGTGCTGAGTCCATCTTACAAATTTTCTTTGATAATTTTGATGTGCTTCTGTAAGAACTACATAAAAAGACGGGAGTTAAATTGCCTTTCTCGTTCCTATGAACTTTCATTTTTGTTCTGCATCTTCAATGATGCATTTCTTAATCACATATATTGAATATATATATTCTGAATTAACTTCTCCATATAGAAACTTTTGATTATGATGTACAAAATATGCACAAATTAAAGCAACCAGCTCTTAGTTTTTACTTTGAAAATTGTGTATTTGCATTTTATCTTCACCGCAGCAAAATTTGTGCCATGATATCAAAACAACAAAAAGATTCTTGTGTGTTTTATTTGGAATAAACCAATCAGTTACACACACACACACAGATTTTGAGGGGTAAATGGCATGAACCACGTGGTGCAGATTTGGTTATGGTTATGTAAGTACCAAGAATTTTGTAGAGTAGGACTGGAAATGGATTACAGTTGGCAATATTTTATCTCAGATAAGTAGCAACTTTTGACAGTTCGTTATTTGCACTTAGTTAGCTGAACTGTGCTATTAATTACTTTTAATAAATTTCTTAGGAATTGAATTAATGCAAAAACAAATTTCGTAAATAACATTATATATTCAAGAACTGAATCAAAGCACCTGTATTTTTTATTTAGTTAGTTTGATAAAATTAACATTGAAACCTTAATAAATAAAGCTTCTGCATTTGTTTAAAAAATCATCCCAATTATTTTTTTCAATAAAACAAAAAAAATTCTAGGATTGCTGCAACATTTGTTAAAAAAAAAGATTTTTTGCGGAAGATCTATCATTGGGTATTGCACATTTCTTTTTGAGATGTTGGTTGAAACACTTATGTTCTTTTTATTACTGCTTGATATTTAAAAAAATTGTTGTATTTAAGATACTTTTAATGTTACCAGCTTTATTGTGTTCATAATATAATTATTTTAGGTTCAAAATGCTCAGACGCTGTATACGCCTTACGTCATGTGGGGATATTTTAGGGTGCTTGTTTGGAGTGAAACTTCATACAAATGCAGCAAGAATCTTATATTCAAGTTTTGACAAAGATTTACCTAACCCGAATTTACCAACACCTTTGAGCAAAGTCATGAAGCATGATACAGGTATGAAATATTCCTCATTCAAATAACTCATTCGTTTGGAGTAGTTAATAAATGGTGCTTTTGTAATATTTATAAGTGTCTCCAATATTTCATTAATTCCTGCTACAAAGGCCAATTTTAGATGTCCTTTCCGGAATAAAAATTTATTAAAATTTAATTTTTTAATCATACTTTGATCAGAGTTTTGGGAAATTATGTACAAAAGTTGAACTTTCTTCAATAAGTTATACTTAAGAATCAACTGCTTTTAAGAATTCGTTCCATAAAAAGAAAGCTGCAAAAAAAATTACTTAAAATATTTTTGAAAAAAAAAGTTACTACACATTTTAGAGTTTATTCAATACGCAGTTTATTAAACATATTTCAGAGTATTCAGAAGAAAAAAAAATTTGCATGCTCCACTCCAATTTTTAAAAATGCTTTGTTTCAGAAAATATTGTATAAGCTAAAGTTTTCTACATGTAGAATTGACAGTTTAAAGTTTTCATTCCTTTGAAGCCTAACTAATTCAGAATCCATTGTAAAAAAAATTCATTATGTATTGGGTTCTTTTTTATCAAACAATCTGAAAAGTGAATATAACAGAATGGTTTACTCTCCTTTCATGCATCAATATTGTTAAATAACTTAATAAAAATGAAAATATTGCTCTGAAGTTTAAGACATTGTTGAATGATTTAAGATATTATATCTAAGCCATTAAAAGATGTTTTTAATTTGATGATTTTTGTGGAGAGGGGGCACCGTGTTGCCTTAATGTAATTATGAAATATTTTAACTTTCCTATTTTTAAGGTATTTCTGTTAAATTAAATTTCTAAAAAATACAATTTTATTATATTAGAATAACTTTATAAACCTCTCACCAAGAAAGAGTTTCTTATTCCTATTTCTTTTGATAATTTATTCCAAATTATGTGCTACATATATACGATATTACAGTTGGAATATCAAAGGTTTCCACTAAGGTCATGAGAAAAATATCCACAAAGGACTCTGTTTTTATCATTCTATAATATATTTGTTGTGCCATTAGACATCATTACCAAATGTAAAACCTGTTATTTTCTTAAAAAAAAATTTTTTTTTTAAATTTTTTAGGAAAAATAATTAAACAAGTTAATTATTGCATATTCAATATTTTTGTCATTCATTCTTATGTCGGGATTTGTTAGACCATTGCTTTGTTTCAAACAAGACATGATGATTGCAAATATTTGTTAATAGATGTATTTTTTAGCTATATTCTTGAAACTATATTGTTCAATAAAAAATACATACACAAGTTATCATTTATGACAGATATCTTGCTCGAACAATTGAGGAAATCTAAAACTGTTGAAAGAACTCTCCTTCTTGCTAGCAGTCATTTAGATGTTATGAATGTTCAGCATGTTGTTACTTGTCTACATAATATACATGACTTATCAAGGTGAGTTGCTGTTGTATTTCATTGGAACATTGTACTATTAATTGTTAAATAGTTCTGATCTTATATCATTTATTCAGTCTGAAGGTACAAATTCACCAAAACATTTTATCTTAAAATATATGGATATTTTTGTTATCTCTATTATTTAATGCTTTATAAATACTAAATATTGAATTTTTTTTTTAATTATGTTTAAAAGTACTCAAATTCCACATTTATTTGAAATAAGTTATTGTCAAAAAGTAAAATTTCTCTAAAATTGTGTTTACAATGTTATCAATTTAAATGCTTATATTGAATTCTGTTTATTTATTTTAAAGGCAATAAGATATAAAAAAATTTCATTATGCTTAAGTATTCAAATAAAATTTTAAATATCACTGATTGTAATTTATTTTTCAAAAGATAAGAGTATTAAAACAATGTTTTTTAACAGAAAGGAAAAAAATTGCACTGTTCTATATGGCCATTATGATTAATTTAGTTTTATCTGTTATACATTCTAGATGTTTTATATTCAGTACTAATTTGTATGATCCTTTTATAATTCCTTTATGATAATGATGAATGCTTATTTATTGATTTATATCATAAATAAGATTATCATTTTATTATATAAAAAAGGTGTATTTTTCATAAAACACTTATATACTAAATTTATTCAAATGTAAGCCACCATCAACTTTAAGCTGCACCCCAAACTCTCAACAATTTCTTGTGAAAAGTAAAGTATAGGGTAAAAGGGTTTATCGATACCCAATTTTACAAAATTAAAATAAATGTAAAATGAGAGCTTAGAAGAAGTGGATATTTAGTTATTTTACCTGTATTGTGAACTTTTAAATGCATACATGAACCTGTAATTGATCTAATTGCCCCATTCAACGAATTTTTTCCCCTTCGATTCTAAGCCCCACCCAATTTTCAGTATCCTTAACATAGGGAAAAAGTGTTGCTTAGAGGTTGAGTAAATACAGTACATATTGCTTATGCATGTGTGTAGGGTTGTTTTTTTTTAAAAAAATTCACTGTTCTAATGGCTGATATTTTTAATATTTTTTAGAACAAAAACATGACTTTATTTAACTACTAACTTTAAAGTAATTACATCTTATAAAACTTTGCAATTGCTTTCATTCAACCATATTTTCTTATCTACTTAAAGCATTTAATTATAATTTATTCCACATTTAAATAAAACATGAAAATGAATTAATTAGTGTATTTTAGTTTTCTGTCTCTTTCTTTTCTTTTTGTGATGTAAAGTTAAAACTAAAATCCAGTTATATCATAAATATAATTCCTTTCTTAAATTTTGATATTTGTATGTGTTAAAATGTTAGTGAAAGTATACAGTTTTATTATACATAAGTAATATTTAGAGCAAAATAGCAGGTAAATTTTGTGTTATTTTACTGTGCAAAAGATGTATATTTATATATTCCCCCTTTTCTAGGTCCCAAGAAAACTTTGATCCACGACAGTTATTGGAAAATGTGACATTTCAGGCAGTCTGCTCTCGTTTAATGAAAATAATACGTATTCTTGATTCTCAAGACCTTATTTCAGTTTTCAAAGTCTTATCTGCCTTTGGAGTTCGCAATAACACATATGTTATGCAGGCAATTTTAAAGATGCTTGGTGCACATCTAAATGACATGAATCTGGGACAACTTACATTTTTGCATTTTCTTCTCTCAAAACAAAAACACAATCCATTAATTGATGGACTTAGACTAGCTTTACCTTTGGTTTTACAAGTGCAAATTGAACAACAGCTTGATACAGATAATATGACTCAAGTTATAGAGTGTCTTCAACTTGCTTGTCGATCTAAGTTAAAGACTTCAGTTATAGAGGTATAATCTATAAAATAAAATCTCTCTCTCTTGTTTAATTTTACTACTTATAGCCTTTGAAAAAATATGTTGATCATAACCCATAATTTTATTTGTATCTGTATCTGACATTCATATAAAAATGTTTGTTCTATTGTTATGTCACCATAATTATTAAAATGTGGTAAGTTTAACCCTCTCATGACGTAGTTATCAAAGTAGGTTCAGAAATTGCTTATGGTTTTAGTATGCATTTCAAATCTACTTATTAAATCTACTATCCAGAGTTAAAATACACAAACAATTTTTGTAAGAGTTTTTATTTTAAAATTTAGATTTATAACATTAAATTATGAACATGAGAACATAGACAAGAGCAGCAGGGGGTTGCACAGCTAAATAGTCGTAAAAATGTTTACCCGTAGAAATCGCGGGATGTGCAGCGAGAGGGTTAATGCATTATTTCTGCATTTTCATTTTGTAATTGTTGTGAACAAAAAATTTTAACTCACATTGATTTCTTTTGAATATATGTCATCTTTTAATTTGTTTAAATTTGATATAACTTTGAATTTTCTTTTGATTAAAATTATTTTATTTATGAATTTGAATATTATTTCCTTAAAAGTAATATAAGCTTCATTTGCAACTTTTTTCTGTTACTATATTTACCCTAAAATTGCATAATTGGTTGAACATAAATGTATGTTACAAATAAGTTTAGTTTTTTTTTTAAATTTTTGCTATTTAAGAATATTTTCAGAGAGGAATTTTTATATCAAATTGTAACAAAAATTATTTAATAGGTGACACAATGTATATAATGTAGGCATTATACATTATATGTATACATCCAATAACTTTAAAGCCTATTTAAATTTCAAGAATATGCTTCAATTCTTTATATTTGTTTCCATAATTTACGAGTCTTTGAAAATCAACATTTGTAAATTCCATGCTGAAATAAAATGCTTACTGTATTAAATGGCTTGGAGTGGTGAAAAAACAATTTGTAATACATTTGTCCATTCTCAAATTTTTAGTGATCTTTTTATCAAGAATGCCAAAATGTTCTATCCTCTATAAATGGTTGGATGTCAATAAGAAAAATCTTAATATAGCCAATTATTTTTTCTTATATGTTTCTTTTTCTTTAAGTGTGTGTGTGAATTTTATATATCCTAATAATACTGTAAAGGGAATTTATTTAAATTTTCTTTATGTTTATTTTGAAAATAGTTTTTGTACTAATGATACTTTTTATTACAGAAAATTATTGCAACTATTGTAGAAAAAGCGAAAAATTTATCTCCCAACAATGCCATCAATGTCATATTTTCTCTACTGAGCGTAGATGCACCTGTAGATGGATACAAAGACCTTCTGAACTATTCTTTTGAAGTCGTCTCTAAAAATCTTGATATAATTGACTCAAAGCACATTCTTCCAGTCCTTCGTTATTGTCATACTAAAGGTTACTATCACTCACGGTTTTTCTTTGAAGTTTCAAAGAAATTAGAATCAGAAAATTGGAATCTAGAAAAAACTTGGGAAATTGTCAAAATATTCAAAAAATTAAATTTTTGTCCAGAAAGTTTAATGGACTACTTCACTCGAATTATTTGTTCTGATGCCTACACATTTGTTACCTCTTCTCATTATTCTACATTAAACTGTGTTGAGATTTTGACAACTACAGGGTATCATCCACTACATCTACAGGAAGTATTGTCATTGATATGCAACAGTGAAAAGAAGAACAAAATTTTAAAAGAATCAGCTTCTTTTCTGTATGTGAAATTTCTCAGCTGTCTGGCAATGATGGGAAAGTTTCCACCAGAATTGTCTGAAATTCTTGATGAAAATTATTTATTTAATGTGTGGTCTCTTAGTAGAAAGCACGGTAAGGATATTTCTCAGAATTTTGTATTAAGAAACATGAAAAGACTGTAATTAACATATGTCTTAATCTAATTGATAACTCTTTATATGTCCTCATAATTAACATTGTAAACAAATCCTCAACTTAAATGAAATAATTGATATAACCAAACAGTAGTTGCTGAATTAGTAATGAACCGCTAAATGATAAAACTATCATGTTTGTTAAAAAGATGAAAAGCAAAAAAAAAAAAAACCTTTGCAATTAATGTGTTATTATTTATTATAAAATTGTATTTTTGTGAATTAACAGTAAAAATCATTAAAATTTCTTTTTTAAAGAAGAAAATATTATATTCTGAAAAAATGAAACAGAATGAATCCTCTCAAATTATATCAGAGATAATTTTAAAAAACCTCATAATGGAAGTGTATCCAAACTAATTTTCTTTTCTTTAATAACTGCATGGTGTTATTTTTTAGTTATTTTTCTTTTTAATTTGTCATTAAAAACACTGATTAAAATTGAAATGAGAACTCTATACTATCTCAACAGACAATTGGTTTAATTAGGTTATACATTAAAATTTCTTTTTCAAGAATTGGCTCAAAAAGAGTTTTTTACTAGCATAATTTGTGCTAATTAAAAATAATTTTAATTGAATGAATGGATTAATTTTTAAAATTACATTTTTTTAAAATGCATTCATTGTATTTCTAGAAATCTATATTAGTTGAAATGAAAAATGTGTTTGTATATTAACTTTAGTTTTTTTTTTTTTTTTGTTTTAAAAAAAAGTGTACAAAAGTGTAAAAAAAAGTTTAATTATAGTTGTACTGTTTCATATATATTAACATTTAAATATTTGTTAAGAACTTTCTCTCAAGAATGCTCTTAAAGTTAAAAACTGAAAATTGGTGTGTATGTTTTGTATATTATATTTCCTTGATTTCTTGTTTTTGGATTTGTGATTTAATGATGTGAGAGTAATTTTCTTTTAATTTCATTTTAATATTATACAATGTGTATATTGAAAAATGTTTTAGCATTCTATTTCATTTGTAAATTTTGGCCCAATAACATTTTCTGGACTAATGTTTAGAGATAAAGGAAGCAACAATGTTTGTCGCCTTTTTTGCCTCTTATTGAAAAACTTAAGTGCATTGCTCTTTTGATAGAAATGACTAAACTTTTAAGAAATAAATTATACTGAAGTTGAATAATTTGATTTTAATAACTAGGGATGTATGTAGGTACTCATTCATTTTTTAATCTGTTAGTATTCAATAATAATTTTATTAATAATTAATCAACATCAAAATCCTTTTTTTTATCATTCTCTTAAAAATCTTTACCAGAAAAATACCAAGCTCTTGAAATGTAACTAGCATTTGGCTTTGTGTGTAATACATTATTAAGCATTAATTCAAAAATAAATAAAAGCAATGTAATTTTTCTTAGATATTTATATTTTTTGTTTTGAATGAGTGATAAAATTCAAATTAAGATGACAAATATATTTTAGAGTAGTAGAGTCTTCTCACTGGTTTTTGCTGAATCCATTAAAAATTTTAAATGAAGCTAGATGTTAAAAAGTAAATCTTTATGTATATATTTAAAAAAACTGCCATATTCAAATCTAAGCTGCACTACAAATTCTCAACATGTTTTTGTCAAAAAATAAAATATAGTGTAAAATGGTTTATTAATATCCAATATTTTCAAAATTAAACAAATTTAAAATGACTAATAAGAAGTGAATAATTAATTTATTTTACCATTATTGAAAGCTTTAAAACACATACATGAGCCTGTAATTGCTCTTAATTAACAGTATCATGTTCATTCCCCCCTTCATCCAACAAATTTTTATGCATAGATTTGAATAATTCTGGTAATTCTATGGTAAAAGTTCTTAACTCCAATTATAATTGCATATATTATGTATGATGGACCAAGAAAGACATCAAGAAAATGTTATTGTGGCTAGTTGATAAGTACAAAAATATCTTAAAAATACAGATGTCTTGCTATGAAATATTGACTTTCCACCTCAACTAAAAATCTTTTCATTTATCATTTTAAATCTAAATACAAGATTTGTGTGTTCTTTAATGTAATTGTTTATCTTGTGTAATTTCCCCTAAACTGTAAGAAATAGATGATTGATAAGTGTATCTTAAAGATTAGTTCACAAATAAAAAAAAAAAACTGTCATTGACTTTCATTACATATTGTTTAACTGCAGAATATATTGTTAATAGAGATTGTCTCTTAAACTTGTTTATTTTACTAAGATTATTATCCAAGAAAACTTATGTAATTAAAGTTAGCTTTAAATGAATTATTATTGAATAACTGAAAAATATACTAATTTTTAATGTAGGACATAAAATTTATTCTATATTACTGTGGATAAATTTGTTTATAATGATATTGATTACTTTGTAATATTTGTGAACAATGAAATAGTATAACATTGGTTGTGGTAGTTTGTCTCTGAGCGTAAAACTTTGGATCAAAAAAGATGTTTTGAGAAAAAAATATATCAGTATACATTATTTAAATTTTTAATACAAAAAAAAACAACATAATTTAAAACTTAAATGACATATGCTGCTTATCTGGTATAGTGGTTAGTGAAGCTGACTGCTGTGCCATTGGACCTGGGTTCGAATCCCAGAGAAGGCATGGATGTCTATAAATATTATAGTGTCTTCAAGGCATGGGTGTACTCTTAAATAACTGTTAAGCTACAAGTCTTTTTGCGAGGTTAGTGGAAGGGAAAGAGAGATGGGAGGCCCTTGACCACCTCCCGGGTGTTCCCCGTTCTCCCTCAAAATTGGAGATGGAACCAAGCCAAATGATACTGTCACCTGTATGGTTCTCAATGTGCTGTCGCTAACAGAAGGCGTAAAAACTGGCCTCTTCCCATGATGAATTTTGTGCGCCTCGACCTGATATTGCTTGATCAGGCGGCATTAACAGCAGCAACAACATAAATGGCTTATTTATACTATTGTAGGAAGATGCTTACATTTTAAAACCCTCAATACACAAATAATTCGTATGTTATTCATTGTAATCTGTTTTTGATAATGTATGCATATATATATACACACACATATATCAAAAAAGACATTGTTGTTTTAAAAAATATTTATCAAGAAAAGTTGATAGAAAAGATGAAAAACTGTGCTAGATACTTATTTCCTATATCTGAGAGTAACATAATTTAGCAATTTTTTTATCCATTACAGTGAAATTTTATGTTACATAAGTTACACTTTAGTTTTAAAGATTTATCTAGATTTCCTGATATTCATATTTTAAAACTAAATTATTTTTATGTTTTGTTTTACAGTTAGGAATATTGATTTTGAAAGATATTTATTGTGTCTGGCATGGAGCATAGAAGTTTATGACCAACAGGACAATATTCGTTTTCCCCCTACTGTTTCAAAATGTCTCAGGCAATCTGTCTGTGAAAGACATGAGAATTTTACTTATCCATTACAAAAGTTCATTGAAAATGGTCTGGGTGGAACACAATTTCTACAAAGTGGAATTTTCACTCAAGATGGTCTTCTTATTGGTAAGTTATTATTTTATTGATCTTGTAATTATTATCCCCTACTCCTATTTGAACAGATATTTTAAATGATTAGTGTTATTAATATAAGTATTTGAGTGTAGCCAATTCATTACAAACATTTCATTGCAGTGACTTGTGGATTTGGTGAATATTCAAGTATATATGTATCAGTAGCTAACTTATGTGTTCTTGAACCACACATATTAATGGATATGTGTCGGTTTAAACAATCCGTATACAACACTCATTTGGTTGATAATTTTTTCCCTAGTGTATTTTGTTGTGTGAAATAATTATAATTTGACTGTGGTTGACTGTAGATTATCAGAGAAAAAGAATCAAGCTAATCTTTCTTCAAAACAACAGTGTTATGACCAACAACAGAATACAAAAATTCATGTATTGTGGAACTGTACTTCTGTAATGAGTAAATTTTGTGAAAATGCAATACTGAAAACTTAGGGAGGACCTGTGTATCTTGGGCCACCCCATTTTATTTAAATGATATTTAGTTGTAAGTTTTATTACTCAGTTGGGTGAGTGGGAACACAAATTTCTACTTTGGCATTCATTTTGAAATTTTGCAAAAGATAGCTGTGGTAAGTTATAAATGAAAAACATTTTTATGTGGTCTGATGTAAAATTTTGCCGCACTCATCTCTTTTTATTGTTGTACAAGGGTAAGTCAAATGTTTTTCTTTGAATTCTAGTACATAATTTTGTTTGTTACATAAAGTACTAAATCAGATTTTAAATAAATCCTCTCTCCATGAGGGCTTTTCTACAGAAGACATTTTGTATAAAATTACCTAGTCTTGCACCTAGGGCTTCATAGTTGCCTTGTACCTAGGTCCATGACCCTAGGTACAATTGCAATTTATGTTATTTTATTGAAAAAGTTTTCATAATAAAAGGAGGAAAATTGTCTCAATTATCTGAACCATTTTGATTTAGTCAAGTTTTTTTATTATTATCGGATGTTATTAAAATGAGAGGAGTGTATATTTTGTTCTGAAACTTTCAATATGCTTGATTTATAAAAAATATGTTAACTACCGTTATTGTTATTATTCAGGATTATTATTTTGGGTAACAAACATAAGAATTCATTTAATTTTTTTTAAAAAAAAAAACATTTTTTTTTATAGTTATAAAAACAGATATAGTTCTAAATCAGGTTTTTATGATATTTTAATTAAATTTTTAACCTTTATCCCACTGTCATGCTGCAGATTTTTAATTTATCAGTTTTCCTCTTCATGAGAAATTATAAATTCCTAACTTTTTTAGATGCCTAGAAATCTTGCCAGAATGAAATGATCAAAACCTAATGCAGATAATGTAAGAATTATCAGATATTGAAGATTCGCATTCCACTGATAATGTTAATTCTACAGTAGCTGTGATGTAAGGTATACTCTATTGAAAAGTGGGATGTCTGTTTAACCAAAATACAAGGCAAAAAACTGAACATCTTTATGAGGCAGAAATAATAGATGTTAAAGAAGAGGAACACTGTAGTTTTAAAAACCTTTTATTTCTCAGAATTTATATTATTTTAAGTACTTATATTATCTCCAATTGGATGGTAGTTAGTATAATGATGTGTGCACATCAGTTTCACATTTTGAAAAAGGCCAGGGGCTCTGGTTTTGTACATTGAAAAAAGATGGCCCTAAGTACACAGGTTTCCCTTACTTAACTCAGTGATGCGACAGCCCATGAGGGCCAAGGCGTACTTTGTCCAACTCAGTATACGCGACCTTGGGTCCTGAGATTTAGATGTTCTGGTCGGGTGGTCAGTCTGACGCGACCAACATTGATATAATTGGACCAACACATACACATTGATATAATTGGACCATTGTTCATCTACTGTAGTTTTACACATTGCAACAATTGTAGATCACGCTATGTGCTAGCCTGAAGTTTCTTCGATATTTGATACTACTGCTGAGACAGTTGCTAAAGTACTTTATTTCACTTGTGCACTTTCGTGTACATCTATACATTACCGGTGAGTAAGGTTGACAATTTGAATCTTTACTTTTCTGGTCATTTGCTATACTATTTGTCCTACACTTGCACAGGACTTATGCATATAACCCAAAATACAATGGCATGGTTGAACAACTATCATCTATAAAAACAAGCAATAACCAACCTGAAGACTTGCTAGCCTCAGTTGCAGAAATGGCCTATGGTGAGATTATTGTTTGCTTGGAAACTTTGTTAGAGATTCAGAATTCCCTCTTCAATGTTCGATATTTCTTAATCAATTAAAAGTAACTATATTTGCTTTGCCCAATACTAGCATCACAGCATGATGTCAAAAATATTCATTCCCAAGGACTTAATTACCAGTATTCACATCTTTTTGCACGATGCTGTATTCCAATCCTTGCAACCTTAATATGATGGATGCTTCCTTGTATTAAATCTACTTTCAAAGGACTTAGTAATGTCAGTGAAAAGACCAGCAAAAAATCTCTCCATGGATAGACTGAAACCTGCTAATATATTTGATACACTATTTTTCTGTAAATCCTAGTCATTTGCATATATTTACAACTCACCTGAAAAAGAATCTGGTTTCAACATTTTTTGAATCATGTGAGCCAATCAGCTCCATCTGTTCCAAATGTGAAATGGTTGTAAGTGTCTGTATTTTTACTTTTGCTTGATGGTATTAAAGTCATTAGTTAATTAATCATTTTAAAAAGTTGTACGTTGTAATTGAGTGCTTTTAAACAAGTTCTGCGATGCCTGAAATGTGGTGATTAAACCTTGTCTCTTCGTTTGGTAACCAAAATAGAATTTTTAGGTTTTAGCAAATGGAATCCTTACAAAAAGTAATTATTTTATTTACATTCATTAGCAATTTGAATATTGTGTAATTTTATTATATATATAATAGTGCAAAATTTTCTGTATTTACTGAAAAGCACAATTCCACTCAGTTGAAATCACTTTAATGCAATTTGTTAATATGTTTGAGAATTATTTTTTTTTTTAAAAAAAATGTGTTTATTTAAAAACTGTAATTACTGTTTGTGTTTGAAAATTCTGTTTTAATACATTAGTTGATATTATGTATGTCTCTTGTTATATTTAAACCTTTATTATTTTCAAGATCATGTCCTTGCAATGAGAAGTGGAAACTATCCTGTTTCATTCCATCATTCGGATTCAAATTCATGTCATTCCTCTAAAGTTACTTTTGTGGAAGATATAAATCTACCTCCAGATGCAAAAATGTATGTCTTCTTTATTTTTATAACTGTCTAAAAAAATAATGTACTCTTTTAGCTATTATTTGTGAATTGTGGTATACAATTAACTTGCTTTGTGCTGAAATTTAAAATTTTGTATTGATCAAAGTTGTTAAAATAATCAAATGTTTTTTTCCATAAAATTCAAGACATGATTTTACAACATTTTTTTTTATTAGCTTAATTTTTATTCATAACGTGAATTTATTAAATGCATAAAAAAATCATAAATTGACAGTTTAAAACTTTAAATTTAAAAGTTATTCTACAAACATTACAATTCAAAACTTTGACACTTTTCATGTTTCAAAGGTTAAATTACTTTTTAGCAGCATAAAAATGAAGGCCTCCCCCTTTTAAATTATTTTGTTATTATTCATAGAAATGTCTTAGAAAAATAAAGGGATGTGATATTTCTCAAATGCTGCCTTTTTTAGCTTCTTTAAGTTTGTGTTTATCCCTAGTGGTAATATATTTTTTGACAAAGTTGTGCGCATTTCTACAACTTCATTGAGGGTTAAAGAAAGCTCCAGATTTTGAAGCATGCATAGTTATGTGGTGTATTGGAGGAAAAGAAAAGCAAGAAATAAATAAATCCTTCATAAACACTGTCAAGGTAATTTTATTCCATTCCAAAGCCTCCAGAACAGTTTCACTGATAAAGTGCAAAGAAATGGATTGTATCTCGGAAAGGCGTGTTTTTTTTTTGACAGGAGCTGTTAGAATATTGGCTTGAGCAAGGCATATATATGCTGGGGACAATTAATCCAACAAAAATGCTGTGCTGCAGAAAATGTATTTAAAATAGATGTAAAATAAAAGTTTCTGTTTCAATCTGATAAAAATTACTTAAATAAAAAATTGCAGTTAATTCTTTCCTTTGGACATTCTAAAGGAGAAAAACAAGTTAAGCTGTGTGTGCTAAAAACAGTATTCATTTAATGGAATCGCATTAAGCAGTCTTCATTAGGTGAAGTTTTATTATTTCAGTCAAGAGATTTTTAATTCTGTAAGCAGTTCAAAATTCTTTGCATGAATCAAAACTTTTTTTTATAAAAAGTGTTTTATTTAATAAGACCCCCTCAAGTCCTACAGACTGCCTCACCATGGCGAGAGGGTGACACTGGGCGGAGTACGTCGGAAGTGTATTCTCCTGGTTGGGTCACCCAGGGCATGAAGGTCACTCCACTATGTCCAGCTAAATCAGTCTTCTGCCACCTGTGCTCTAGGTCTCTGATGATAGAAGCTGCCTCTTGCCCCATCCAAAATTTGCACTAAGTGTGCATCTGCTCAGGCCTCCCCTGGCCACATTTTAACTTGTGTGGGGCTAACCAGGCAGGTCTTGGTTCAGGATTCCCTATTGGTTTTGGACTTCTTCAGGGTGAATGGACTCATGGACCTGATCTAGCTCTGCTGATTTCGGGGATGAGAAACAACAACAACAGTTAAGAAGTTTGAATTTTGAATGGGAGAGTAATATTTATACTAATGTAAATGTATTTATTAATGTGATTTATTATCTTATGTAATAGCATAAAAGTTACTTTAACTATTGAAACATGGATGTGTCATTCTCTTTGAAGATTTTATTGTGTAAAATAATTTTAATTTTAAAATGTTAAAATAGCATATGAAGAATTGCTTATATTTCTGTAGTGTTGCTGTAATTGTTGCTACGGAAGACAAGTACCTGAGAGATCCTGAAGTAATCCGAGGCTTTGTAGATCTTCAAATAAGATGTCTAAAAAAGAAGAAATTTTGTCCTGTAGTAGTAAGTTATATTTTTACTAAGATGTTCATTATTTTAAGAGAAAATATAAATCTTGATATTTGTGATGCAAGAGGATACAAAATTCAATTTTTACTTTAAATTACTGTTATGGTTTTAAATAGTGTAATGATAGTAAAATATTATTCAAAATTATATCTATCTTGTAATTTTTAACAAAGTTTATCAGTAGTTTGGTAATATTATGAAACAGCAGTAGCTGATTGAGTAAATTTGAATTATTCTCTAATTTAAAAAATAAAATTTTTAATAAAATAGGAAAGTAACTTTTTTAATTATAAATTCATGTTGAAAGAACAGTTGTATATACTCAGTATTTAGATATAAATCCAAGAACAAAATGAAAATTTATTTATTTTAAAATTACAGATTACTATTCATATCAATGTAAAATTAATTACAAATTTAAGGTGAGTGGAATGAAAATGGTTAGGAATGGATGCTTATTATGAAAGGCAGTTTTACTTAGGAGCATAAAATTTTAAATCACAAAAATATATATATCTACATGTTTTGGTTTTTTTTAGAAAAATATATGTAACTTTTATTTATAATTTATGATTCAGGCTATGTAATTATTTTTTATATTTATAATTATACAAGTGAGTTTTCCTTATAAAGACTTTTTTGAGTAAAATCTAAATATATTTGATTACATCTTTTATTTTCTCTTTCATGTATTTCCTCTTTTACCATTAAGTTTTTTTATATTAACACAGTGCTTATTTTCTTACAGATAAATTACACTAATTGGAGAAATTTACCTGATCGAGAAAAAATACCATATTTAATGCGCGAGATTAAAATGGCTGTGGAAGAAGATTGTACTGAAAAGAAAAATACACTTTATTAATTTATTAAAAAACGTTAATAAAAAAAATACTTTTATTTTATATTTCTGCATCAATATTTTTTTATTAATACTACCATGAAAAACTTTTAATGGATTAGATTTTATCCCACCTGATGAAATATTAGTAAATATTGTAAGTTAAATATTTTTTACATGTTAATTCATGAGTTTTATCAAAATATTCATTTTTCACCTAAAGTTTTTTTTTAATGCACATATTTTTATTTAAGGTGAATAAAAATTTATTTATTTAAAATAAAGTAGAAAACTTTCTGTTTTGAATTTTTTACCAGTTAAAATAAAGAATCATGTGGAACTATTTTTCATAACAATTAAGTTAAAAAGTGCTTAATGTGCTTTATAATTTTTAATATATTTTGATATGAAAAGTAAAAATAACTTGAATACTAAAGATTAGAACAGATAATTGAAATTTTGGTATACATATATGCGTGTGTATCTATATATATAAAGGAGAAAAGTGATTCACTGATCATGATATCTCATTAACTGTTAGACCTACAGACTTAAAATTTGGCAGACGTATTCTTTTCATGGAGTAGAAATCCGCTAAGAAAGGGTTTTGCGAAAATCGACACCTAAGGTATGTTGCAAGGGGTTAAAGAGCATTACAGATCACTATATTCCCATTTTTGAACTATTAGAATTACAGACTTGAAAACTGAGAGATTCGCTATAAAAAGGGTTTTGTGTGAAAATCAATCCTCAAGGAGGGGGGAGCGGTTAAAGCGCATTATTGGTAAATATTCCTGTTTTTGTGGACAATTAGACCTACTGAATTGAAATTTGGTAAGTTTTTTTGAGCAGAGATCTGTTAAGAATGAGTTTTGCTTAAATCGACTCCTATAAGGTTGTGGATGGGTAAGAAAGGACATTCCTGTTTTTGAACTACTAAACCTAAAATGATGAAATTTGGCATGCATGTTTCTTTTGAGTTGAAATCCACTAAAAATGGGTCTTGCAGTGATTCACTTTGAAGGTGGAGTTTATGGGAGAATAAAAGATAATTCTACAATTTTAGAAATTTAAGTTATAAGAAAGTTTTTAAGTACTACTAAATGCTTAATGCTGGTATCAAATATTATAAAAACAGTTTATAAGCTTTAGTTTTTGTTTTATTACTGTATAATAATATTTGACTTCATCTTTGATAAGGTTGATTAATAATAATAAAATTATTATTATTTATAAAATGAATGTTTTTAATAAATTTATTTTTCTACTTATAAAAATTTATAAGTAAAAATGTATTTTCAATAAAATGCATTAATTTTAAAATAGTACTATATCAATAATTTGAAGTTTTTCTGTGAAATAAATAATTTTTTATTGGTATTGTTTTAGCTTGACGAAAATAGTTAATCTTCTAAAAACGAAAATAATTATATTCAGAACTGTAATCCATCTTACATTAGGTGATGAAGATTGAGATCATGTATGAAAATCAGATCTGTCAGTAATTTCATAATAGATTTTATCGATAAGATATCCAGCCCCATGAAACATAAACATTTATGATGTAAATGAATAAATTATGAATATTCACTACAAGTGTTTCCAAATGTTGAGGCTGTGAAAAGTGTGTAGGAGTTTATTGTTGAGTGGAGATGTTTCCTGCTGCTGCTATGAGTTTCAATCCAGAATCGAACTTCTAAATAATTAGAATTGATTGATAGAAGCTATGGACACGTGACCTATGGATAGTAGCTTTAGATGTCATAAGTACAAAAATTATCAGGTATTAAAAGTTCACACCACGTTAACCCGGGAAAAGGCGCACACTCAATACTTACATAAGTGGTCACCCCAATTCTTTTTTTATAATTATTTTTATTGTACTCGATAAAAATCGAAATTCCAGTGAATAACTTAACTAAGAAAAAGTATACTTATCTACTTAAAAGGACTTTTCAGCTTATAATTTGAGAAAAAATCCAATCAAACTGAATTAAATGTTTCATATGTGTGTGACTAATAATGGAACAAATCACGGGCACTTTTCGCTAACATAACAGAAATGGTATATGCAGGCAAAAGTGTCACATTTTGTTCAAGTTTTTATGTGTTATTGTCCTTTGATGCTCGACAAATAGCATGTTGAACTTTTTCTTGCTTGTGTCTTTTTTACAGGGTGCAGTGTGTCTTGTGGTACACTTGTAACTTCATACTTTCTTAGTAGAGTTTTTTAGATAGCCTTTGAAAGCTTTCCTTTCAACTCAAACATTTCGTGTTCATCACTTTCCTTAAATTTACTTTCGTTATCACGATTAATATCCATTATTTCTTCAGGTTCTTCCCTTGCTTTATCTGTTTCAACTTCATTCAATAGAAATCGTACAAATGCCCATTTCTTCCTTTTTATTCTGTTCATTTGAAATTATAAATCTTAATGAGTCGTAGGACACAGCAATCAAAACCACAAAGTCAATCACAGGGGGGAAATGTAGCCTGTTCATAGAAAATATTATGGAACAAAAGTGATCGCGCGAGGAACTCAGTTAAAACGAGTACCTTAAGATGGTAAAAAAACATTTGTCACTCCCAAAAGTTACATTCTTAATAAAGTGATATTAATCTCACTTCTAATAATATTACAAGTCCTAATATCAAATAGTCAATCCTACCTTAATCCAATCTTAGCTTCAATTTTATGAAGAGGCGTCTGGGCGTGCGTGTAATGGTATGTATGCACCTTGACCTAATGGCTTAATCTTTAAGGTAACTTCAATTGGCTGTCAATTCACGCTTGTATCACTTACTGAAACTTCTGTTATTCAAAAGCTATCTTATTTTTATTTTCATTTCCCTCTTCACGTTTCGCTTCTTGGGTTTTGGTTGGAAAAGAGTTGCCATTAATCTTGAACCCGTATGCAAAAATAGATCCCACCTGCCATACTTTTATTAGACAATATATAGCATACATTGCCAAATATTCGTACGAACGGTAACCCACTACAAATAATTGTTAATGACTCATAATCTCTTTAGCCTAGACACAAACCGACTGCCGCCTTTCTACTTAATAAGTACTAATAATAGTAAATGGTGATAGAGATCTAGAGTCCTGGGGACATACGAATGACATAATAAAGTAGTCTTGACGAAGTAATTTTAATTTTTTTTTTAAAGTCAACTCCTAATTGTTAGAAAAACGTACTTGGCGCCAGCTTTTGCAGCTAGATGTAACTTCAACCGAAATAACTCAGAATAAATTTAAAATTAAAAAATAAAATTGAATTAATAAATTAAAATATTTGAAAAAATTGTATTAGCATTAAGTGCCATCCACTACAAGTTTGAAAAAATGTATTTGAACTTAAAAGAATGAATAGAAAGTATTTTATTAACGATTGAAAATTTGAACAAGATATATATATACGGAGAGAGTGAACTAATAGTAGGAATTAAAAAAAGAATTCAAGTACATGCTCTCATTGAAGAAAAGATAAAAAAGAAATCGTGAATAATAACATTAAATTTTATACCCAATTACCAGATCTGAAAATGTGCCAAGGACTTTTGCTGTGTATTTCAGTATTTCATAAAATGAAGTTCTTGGATAACGCTGTCACACATTCCGACCTGCCAATTGTTCTCTTCCCCTCTCTTAAGAAATACAATATTTAGAAAGGTTGCTGTACTTAGCTTTTATATTTTTTAAATAAATAACTTCATAGAACACTCACATCCTTAAGTTAACGAACGCAATAAGTTTTTTGTATGCAATGGATTTCTGAGAAGTTGAAAGTCCTAAAAGTCAGTTTACCCGTAAATGTCACAAAAATAAAATATTTATTAAAGATTGTTTTGTACGTTTTTGTGTTTGCTTTATATGCATCGTTGATTTCGTTGTACGTATATGTAGGATTACTTACTATACTTTTTACTGAAAGTTCGCATCACTTGTGTGTGTTAATTGTGATAATTAGAATGCATGGCCTCATTCTTTCATTTAAACTTCTAATTAATTTTTCAAGACAATTACATTTGCTGTAAGTCCAGTAAAAGTTTAGAATATTTGCTCGTGATAAAACAAATATGTAACACTATTTTTGAAAACATCATTGCTTGTGGCATATAAACCGAAATCCATATCGAAAATCAAATAAATATAAATCTTAGAGCTGAGTCAAACTATTTGTGCAAACTCTCGTGTGTGTGTTATTAATTAAGCTTTAAAAATTAAGAAAAACTTGAATTTGTTAACGTCTTTCTAATTTTGTTTTTGGCTGATTATTATAAAACTCAGCTGTAAATATGCTACGTTTTTTAATTTTATGTATCGAATTACAACTAGTAATTCACTAATTTAACTAAAAATGTTAATGTGAAAAAGTCTTAATACACCCAAACTTTTTTTTACATGTTTTTGAAATAACAAAATAAACTAATTTATTATTTTTTTTTTTTTTTTTTTGTATTTTTGAAGCATAAATTTTGGGGATTCGTGCCCCTTGGATGAGGACTATTTGATGGAATTTATGATGACGAAGTCGAGTGTGAATTTCAGCTACTAACAGCTGATTTAATTCCCGGGGGCTTGAAATTTGCTACAAGTATGGAATAACATTTTCTTATATTCATGATCCTGACATTGAGTGGGCATTAAAATTTCAACGTAATTATGTGTGGTTTGGTAGGATATCAAGAACAATAAAAGCAAATTGAGGAACCAAAAAAGTTGCTAATAATAGACTTTGTTAAAAAAAAAACTGAGGCTGTTCATAACGAACGAAATTCTTCATTTGAATCAAAATCGTCCGTTGTGCTAGATATCTGACACATCTACTGATGATAGCATTTTTGATCCAGTTCGTGATAAACGTGCGCACTTGTTATCAAGTAACAATGTTAGTAGTTTTATTTTTAATTAAAATTTTTATTTGTTTCACTGTACGCTAATTTATTTATTTATTTTTGTAATAAAAATGAATTTTTATAAATCTGTATCATGGATTTTATATAAGGTGACCAATTTTTTTACAATGAAAAGGAGGACGAAAAATTTAAGAAAAAATTACTACGTAAATGTATGAAACATTGTATTAATTCAAACAAAATTACACTTTTAATTATTTACTTTAACGAGTATTTTTCCATTGAATGATTTTTTTTAAACATATTATTTTCTAATATATAGAAAATTTCGGAGCAAAAAATATCCTTCATACTGAATTTTACGGTAAGCACTGTAGCTAATATATTAACATACAATCTTGATTTCTCACTTGTCCAAAAATCATTACTAACTGAAAAAAACTCTT